>PVKS010020646.1:0-12072 GCA_004027875.1 Aplodontia rufa
TCACTTTAACCCTTTGTTAGAAATAGAGGATAGTTAACAAACGAAATGTTAGCAGTCAATCATAGAATGCCCAATTCTTAGCTTTCTCTTGTGTGGTTGCTTGTGTCATGTGAGATGATGATAAAAGAGAGTCCATAGGACTCTGTACTGCAGACCAAGGTCCCCAGTCATGGTGACAGTGGTGGGGAAAGTATGGCCAATGAGCTTACCTTGAAGGGGGAGGTGCAAGGGGCATGGTCATTACAGTGCCAGATCTCTCACCTGCCAATTGGAGGTCTTTGGACTAGCCACTTAATCTCGGTATCAGACTTTTTTTTTTTTGCCTTATGCTCCTGGATTACCAGGCCCCTGATTGTATGTGCAATGTGAGGATACAGAACTCCACCCAGTCCCAGGAAAGCCAAGCAGATAACAGGCAGGTGAGGATGGACAGGTGTGCATGTAAGGCATCTGAACACTCTGGAGGGGTAAGAACTGCACTTGTCCCCACTCATGCAGACTAACAGCTGTGATACCAGCAGCGACACTAACAGGGCTGTGTGCCGCCACAGCTATTTATGGTGATGGCTCAGTGGGAACCGCTGCAATTAGAGCAGAAAAGCAGGCTCTGTGCCAAAAATAGAAAAGTCTGAGATGGGAAATCTTGGGCTGCAGGTGGCCAACGTCCCCATCCCTGAGGTGTCAGCCACAAATAGGTGACATGAATATTCACCAGTCCTGTAGGACTGCACCCAGGCTGCTCAGGGGACAGGGTCAGTAAGGGTGGGCTGAGCCATGAGGTGGGCACAATGAAGTTTGTTGTGGGAGCTGAATCAGGTACCACCAGCTCTGCCCCTCAGTAGTTTATCCATCAAAGGGAAATTCCCAGATCTCCACCTCACAAGTCAACTCTAAAGAGATAAGTTGTCATACCTGAAAGGTCAGAGTAAGGGGCAAATTCATACCTATCAAATAAGATAAATTCATGGAGCAGCCTATAATCACTTAGTGGATATTTACCTGTACATGACCAGGTCTGCATCCCTGTGGGACTGAGGACAGTGAATGCTGTATCACCTGAGTGATCCTGGCCTTCTTGTGTAGACTCTGAGCATCCTCGTGAGGTGGGAAAGGGAGCATGGCATTTAGACCTTCCAGTCTAGACAGTTCCCCTGAGGCCTTCCAGTGACTGTATGGGATTGCCCAGTGTCCTTCACCAATGGGCCCCTTCACCTTGGTGTTGGCCTTGATCACCAACTGCATTTGCAGCCCTCCCACCAAGCTCCAGCAAATCCTGAGAAAAGCCCTTTTAGGATGCCAAGGTGAAATAACTGGACCGTATCCCCTTCTGCCAAGATAGTCACATCATGGAGAGTCCTGAGTTGGAGGCAGTCCATGAATATTCAAACACGTCCTTCCATCTAGGGCTATCCAGGAGTTTGCTACAGGCCTCCATGGGTATATCCTGACCCACTCCTCAACAGACTTCTCTAATGATAAAGGAACTTCTCAGGTTTCCATGGCTGAAAGTGCTGTTTATCTCTACCTTTGCTTGACTTTGCGCCTCACCCTGCCCACAGCATCCAGACAGTATACTTCTGAAGTTGACTCTCCACAACACCCAAACCTCCTTCCTGGTGACAAGCATTGTAGCTGGTTCCTGAAAGAGGTGTAAGTGCTGGTAGAAAGTTGGTGGGCCAAGGACCTGAGTTCCAGGGTATAGCAAGGTCCTTTGAGGAAGCCAGTTCTTGGCATTTGGCCCAGAACAGAAACAATCATGGAAAATACCTTGGTTCTCTGTCAAGGTAGATTGAGATAACCTCCCTGGAGTCCATTTGTCATTAAGATGCCAAAAAGGTCACAGTGATTCACTGGACATTGTTCTTACCAGGAAAAGAAGATTTTATTTCTAAAATGTAAATGCCTTTCCCACTCATCCATCTGGTTCATGTTTGATGTGTCTTGGGTGCTATCTTGGTTCTCCCTTTTCAGTTCAGGATCCACTGACCTATCACTGTCATCTGAAGCAGATGCAGGGAGTGGTTTTCTTTTTACTGCTATTTGCTAATTCTCCCAACTGAATCAGACACCTTAACATTAAAATTTTCTAAATTACCACAGCATGTAGAGAGGTGACTGCATCCCAATCACAGGGGTACCTGGAGGTCACCCCTGCCAGCCATCATCCCAGCCTCTGATATACCCTCAGGCAGTAGGAAACTGGGTGCAAGGAGAACCAAACTAAACTTTGTCCAATTAGATTTCCCTCCTTTCCCTGCTCAGGAAGATTTCTTCTGCCATCCTCTGAAAGCACAGATACTCTTAAACATTAAGCCTCCTGCTGGCCTATGCCCTTGGGCAGGGTAACAGGCTCTTGGAGCTGCTTTATCTTTCTTTGAGCAAGTGAAGATTTATGCTGACTTGCTGGAGGTGTGGGAGTTGGGAGTGTATGGGATGTCTGGATGTGCATGCCATAGAACCAGGTGCAGAGAGACTTGATGAATGGACCTGAGCTTGTTATTCCTTCCTGATCTGTAGCTCCCAACAACACCTTCTTCCTACCTTTACCAGGGACCCATGGCTTGCCCTCTTACTCCTTTACTCCTTAGGCTGGTCAGCACCTATTCCACTCTTAATGGGAGGATATGTGCACCAAAGTTCTTTCTGACAAAGTCCAGACTTGGGGATGGGCTAGGCAAAGCCAGCCCTGGAGATTGCCAAAACCATCCCTTCTAGGAATTGGCTGTGTTTTAGTAATTATATGTATTTTGAATTTACTCAAACTGAAACTCTCTGATTGTTATGAGAATTCTATTGCTTAAACAACTAACTGTTGTGGATTATTGAGAAGAGTACTTGTAATAACATACATAGAAATCATGAAAAATGAAGCTATACTGACTTTAATACAAAATTGGAAATAGAAAGCAAAATAGTTAGAACTAAGGAACAAAGAAACAGTATACGTAAAGCATCCACAGAAAGATATGTTTACCTTTCCTGTTGCAGAGGATGAGCTTTAACTCTTTAATAGTAATTAAGACATGTTTACCCTTTTAGTCTCTGTAGAGGTTAGGCTTTTACGTTTTAGCCCATAAATTAGGATGCACAGATATTTTATAGGATTAACATTTGTGGGATCTAAGCTAGTTATAGAGTATGTGATAAGGTTACAATAACAAAATAGTTTTAGGTTAGTAATTAATAGGGTATAGGAGTTACAATAGCCTCTATCATAGTCTAGCTAATTAAGAAACTTTTCATTTATGCTAAGATAGGGCTTCTAGACTAATGTAGTGCAGTAACCTTTAACTGCTTCTCTTATCTGGTGAGGTAATGGTTTGTAAAAACATCTGAAGGGAATTAGGGAGACAGAATTTGGGGCACTGTTCAGTCTCTGTCCCTTGTAAAAGCAGATTTAAAAAATATGGTCAATGTGGTGGGGAGGTCGAGGACATAAATTATAATTATGGTTGATGCTTTAAGATTACTGGGAAACTGAATAGATGATTGTACAATGAAGCTGATAATGAAAGCCTTGTTTGTACACCTGTATAAAAATGTTCAACAATAAAGAACAGACAACATTTTGCTCAAGCATGGAACTGTGTCTGCTTGCAACTTGCCCTGAAGGTTCAAGCCGTTCCTCCGCGCCAATTCCACTCTTCCTTTGGGGACCAGAGAGTTCAGCTGGGGCTGGCCCCCAGCAAGGAAACCCTTCCTAAATTGCTTTGTGCTTTCAGAACCATGAGATCTGCCCCAGACAGCAAGTGTCTGCTTCCCAAAGAAGATAGCACCTCCCCAGGAAAGGAACTGTGCCTTGTTGATCAGCTAGTCATTTCTCCAAAACTAAGTATAGTGTCTCATCAGTAGAGTGCTTGCCATGAGATTGACTCTTGCCTGATTTTTGGATGTACAATTAAATGGCTTAATGCAGCTTGAGAAATAACTGAAGTTTTCCACAGCTGTTGATAGAGGACCCTTCACACATGTGTGTGAGACACAAACACACACATACACATACTCCTACAAATGCTTACATGCACCTGCAACATCTTACATAAGCTCACATACACCAGAATTACATACCTGAACTTAATTCAGCAAGGCACTGTCCTAGAGACAGGTCTATCTCCTGGGAAAATATGCCATGTGGTCAAGAAGACGGCCCTTGAACACAATGATGGCATTTACTTCTTTCCTCCCCTTGGTGGGAAAATGGGCTTGATATAGATATCTTGTAGGTACCTCCTTGTATCTGAGGTGTGCTGAGAAGGTCCTAAGCTACTGGGGAGCTATCACACAAGACTAAAGGGGCCTGAAAAAGTCAGCATGGGTCCCCTGGCCAAGAGGATGGGTGTTAGTGAGACAAGAGACAAACTGGAATAAGGTCTGCAGATGAATAATCAGCACTGTGCCAATGCTAATTTTCTGGTTTAGATAGATCTACTGTAGTTGTGTAAGGTATTGACATTAGGAGAAGCAGGCAGGAAAGTATAAAAGAATTCTGTACTACTTTTACAACTTTTTGTAGATATAAAATTATCTCAAAATGATACTTTTTTTAAAAAGAGAGAATAAATTTTATTTAATTTTTCATATGGCTTTTGTTGCTCCAACACTTCGCTGTGTACATGGTGCTGGGATTCAAACCCGCATCCATGTGCATGCGAGGCAAGTGCTTAAACCTCTGAGCCACTGCTCCAGCCCCTGAAAATCTAAGATTTTGAGGAATAAATGTGGTTGACAGGTTGCCAAATCTTAGCAAGTTTGCTTTGCATTTGATTCTCTTTAGGTCGTCAAGCCCTTGTAAGAATTACCTAGGACTAAACCCTCCTTCCCAGTTCCATAAAAACAAAACGGATGGTAATAACTGACTGTGATTCTAGTAAAGGATAGAGAAGAGAGAAGGCCGAGGGGTGTGGGTGGAGACACAGGAACAGAGAATATCCCTGTAGCAAGGTGAACCACTGGACAGTCCATAGGCCTGTTTTGGTGGGCAGAGTCCACCAGCGGGGCTGAGGATGGCTCTTCCAGGACAATACCTGAGGGCTATGTGCTCCCACACCCTCACCAGCTGAAGGATATAGCACAGCATGTGTAAGGATGAGCTAAAAGTCCAAGCATGGCCAGGCCTAGGAATAGACCAGGAAAGGCTGATACCCCAATAAGCAGGCTCCCAGCACCTGCCAAAGCATGCTTCCTTCTGGAGAAGCCATGGGATATTAAAGAGAGGAGTAGCCAGAACATAGTACAGGCAGCTTTACCAGTCTCAGAGTAGGACAGCCCAGAGAGGTCCATTCTGGGACAGGGTACCTGAGGTCTGACATAGGCTGGACCCCACAGGGTTCTCCAAGGACATGTTACAATTCATTCAGGTGTCTGTACTCCCTCCACTTCACCCTCCTCTGTCCCTCTCAACCACATCCCAAAGCATGGTTTAGCCATGGGAGTCTGCTCTGTGAATCAAGACAAATGTGAATGCAGAGTGTTTGGTGTTGGCTTTTCTGAAACTAGGTTCAAATGATTTGGGTGAAAATGTCCCCAGAGCCTGTCCCTATCCCTAGAGTTCTTCTGAGAAGGATGGAGCCTGAGCCTGACGGAGCCAGAGAAAGGACCAGTCCTACAGTCAGTAACAGTGCCCAGCCAAAAGGGACAGGAATCTCCAGTTTAGAGAAGTAATTCTGCCAACTCTGAGGAGGTGGGATAAGAAAGGGACAAGAATTAAATCAGTAACGTGAGAAGGGGATGAGGGCAGCACAGAGACATCCTACAGATACACAGCAATGGACCCCAAGGTGTCCTAGCCCCCAGAGTCTGTGACTATGTCCCACTTCAAGAAGGAAGATTCAGTTTGCCAACCAGTCACCCTTGAGATGGGGACAATGTCCTAAATTGTCTTGGGGCCCCATGTGATTACAAGAGCTCTTGAAAGTAGATAAGAAAGGCGGGTGAGTGTAAAAGGGAGGAAAGGACTCAGTAGACATCACTGGCACCGACACCAGAGGAAGGGGCTGAGCTCATCACTGTGTGCTGCCTGCCTGGATACTCTGGAAGGGAACCAGCCTACCCACTGATCTTAGCCCCTGAGGCCCATTCTGGACTTCTGACATCCACAAAGCTCAGTTCCTGGTGATTCAGCATTACAGTAGCCACAGGAAATGGATGCAATGGCCATAGCTGTGGGTTTATTCCACAATGTGGCCATAGGCTACTGTGCCCCTGTGCCCCTCAAAGGTCAGTCCTATTGTTTTCTCAACTCCTTGAAGTACCTGGATTGAACCTGGGGGATCAGAGTTGCCTGCAGGGCTTGAGGGATGCCTGCACTGGTTCTGGATTTGTTTGAACAGGGACAGGGTAAAGGGCAACAAAAGGCCAGTAGGCTGGAGCAGGGTGTGTGGGGAAGAGGAAGGACTTCCAACATGGAATAACCAACAGTGTCCCAGGGAACCTAGAACATCAGGTGTTAAGGATAAATCCTGAACATTGTAAAAGCTCACCTTACCAATCACATTCCCAGGGCTCCACCGAAGGAGGATTGTGGGCCATGGGGACCTTTCTCAGGGACTGGCAGCTCCCAAACTCTGTCCCCATCTATAGTCCAACTGGCAGAGCCTTCTTGATCTTTGGGGCATGGAAAATTCTCTTAAATAATCACACATTCTTCCCCAGTCTGCTGTTTATGGAACAAATCTCATGTTCTGTATCCCTCAGGCCCTTGGACTTTTGGCAATCAGAGGCACAAAGTACTAAGGAAAAAAGAAAAATTAACAGTGCTTGCCTTGATTTTCAGTGCTGCCTTGATGTTTCTTTTCTTTTGTTTTCTTTTTCTTAAGAGAGAGAGAAAAAGAGAGTCAATTTTATTTAGCCTTTCATTTGGCTTTCATTGCTCCAACACTTGGTTATGTATGCGGTGCTGGGGTTTGACCTGCATCCCTGTGCATGCAAGGCAAGCACCAAAACTGCTGAGCCACCGCTCCAGCCCAAGACTGATGTTTCTGATGTGTGTAATGAACAGTTCCCAGAAAACAAATAGGAATGGCCCCACCCTGTATGGAAAGATGTTCAGCCTCACATATCAGAGAAAAAGCAAATTTACAGGATGCTGAAACACTGCTCCTCACCCAACAAACTGGCTGGAATCTGCAATGTGACCACACACTGTTTGTAGAGATACAACAACCTGTGCACAAAGACACATGTGGCCCAGGAACTCACTGAAGAATTGTTGGACCAAACAAGTGTCCACCATTTGGGTCATGTGAACAGGCCAGAGATCTGTGTCATGGAGCCTACATGGCTGCACAAAGGGATGAAGAAGTGAGGTTGGATTTGCAAAGATCTCTATACAGATTAGTAAATGAAGAAAGCAAGGTGTAAAATAATAAAACTATAGGCCACCTGTTTTAAGAAAGCAGAGTACAATAAGAAAATATATATGTATGTTTATGCTTACTTGGTTTTGTACAAATGCTGGAATAATATAGTATTAATAAAAATGGTTGTTTAAGTAAGCTTTTTCACTGCTGTGACCCAAAAGATCTGACAAGAACAATTAAAGGATAACAAGTTTATTTTTGGACTCAGAGTTTCAGAGGTCCATAGATGTCCGACTCCATTCCTTCAGGACTGAGATGAAGCAGAACATCACAGCAGAAATGTGTGACAGAGGAAAGCAGCTGGGGATATAGAACCAGAAAGCAGAGAAAGAGTTCTGCTAAGCAAGGACAAAATATAAACCCCAAAGACATTCCCCCAATGACCCCCTCCTCCAGCCACACCCTACCTGCCTAAAATTATCATCCAGTTAATCCCTATCAGGGAATTAATGCATTGATTGGGTTAAGGCTCTCATTACCCAATCATTTCACCCTCCATAATAATGGTCTAACCCCCCCCCCGCCCCACCCCAGAGATAAACAGAATGAGAGCAGAAAGCAGAGTTAGGCCTGCGGCTCTGCACCCAAGATCTCAAAGAATTTGGCAGAAGAATGTGTATCTTTGGTTTCACAGCTTGTCTCTTGGATACCAATACTGTTGGGGCTTTTTTCCCTCTCATTTCTGATATTCAAAGGCAAAAGTCTAATGCTCAGTTTCTGATATGGAAACATCACACTCTCCAGACTGACTGTTTGATGTCAGCCCTTGCAAGGTGTCAGGATATGCTCTGTGCAACTGCAGAGACAGAGACACTAAGAGTCCCACTCCTGGCCACTTTTCCCTTATCTGATGACGGCACTTGTCATTGAGCACTTACAAAGGGAAGGACAGGGAAGATTCTCCAATATTGATGTGACCCTGAAGATGAATGAGCAGAATCATCCTTTATAAGGGAAGAAAG
This sequence comes from Aplodontia rufa, assembly GCA_004027875.1. Classification (NCBI taxonomy): domain Eukaryota; kingdom Metazoa; phylum Chordata; class Mammalia; order Rodentia; family Aplodontiidae; genus Aplodontia; species Aplodontia rufa. The sequence continues at coordinate 8,321 of PVKS010020646.1, forward strand.
TTTCTCTTCAGTAGTAAACAGGCCACTTTCTAGACTCTGGAATTATATATCAGTACAAATGTTCAAGTTGCATCAACCGACTAAACTGCAGAGGGGCTATTTTATATTTTATTTCCAAAGCCCTAAACCCTCTTGTTCAAATGAAATCTTTTTGGAAGCCAAGTAAAATTTATAAATCAGATAAAAGTGGAATGAGTTTTCCTGAAACAGAGATGGGGACCCAGAAACCCATGTGCATAGGTGCCCCCACCTTAAAGGTTCTGCATGGAACATAGCTTGAAATCTACTGTGGCAATAAACCCTAAACTCTAATGTGCGTTTGGTTCTTCTCTCAGGCAAATATGATACTACTGTTATCTAACATTTCTGTGACAACTGAAAAACTTTCATTTGAGCTGGGATGTGATGTCCTAATAAGCTCCTGGATGATCCTATATAGAAGTTTAGACTTAGAATTATGAGCAAGAATTACTATCATAAAGTTAAACCATTCAGACATCACACTCAACCTCTTCATTTTAAATTCAGCCTATCCATAGCTTACCTCAGAATTTTGATTTCAGGCCAAAGCTCTGAGGTTTACTAAATCATCAGCTTCTTTCACTGTCAGGCATAATACTGCTGTTGAAGGAAATTCCTGTACAGCCATTCCACTGACTCCTTCCAAATACATGAGACAAGCAACAATGTCCCATACCCAAACAATTATCATGGCAACCTACTGTGGCTCCAAGGTACTTTTGTACTGTCTGGTAAATGGGGTTTTATGATGACAAATTCCCCTCCTATAACCCATTTAAAGGCATCTCCTTCACTCTCATCAGACAGAAAAATCTCATCTGTGTGGCATCAACTGCTATTATTCTCTCATTCTATAAGAACAGAAATCTTATCTGAATATACTATAACACCGTAGATGCAGTTCCCAGACCAGCCTGCAGTAAAAGTACATCGTGCCACCAGGAACAAGAGTGGCATTGACATGCAGAGATGAACATGAGATCATGTTCCCAGGAGGAAAGCAGTTCTCTTCCTTCCCATCATTCTGCAGCCTGATGTGTGGATAACAGACAGCCATCTCTGGGGCAAATTTTATAGTCAGCAGGAAAGAGAAGAGGGGCTCTGGCCTGGTCAAGAGTGAGGATGGCCAGCCCAAAGTGTCACATAGGCTTACATCTCTGCGTCACCTTCCTATGATGGTCCTTCTTATAGGTGTCTGACTTATCTCCTCTCACATCTGTGGTTTTATAAGTTCCATTGATGATCTGTGAGGGGTCATCTTTGAGATCACAGATAGAGTAGGAGCAGATATTGCCAAGTGGTGAAAAGCTGATTCTGACATCTACCTCTAGAAATAGTGGAACAGCAGGGACTGGTTTTTCCCTTCCACCTTATGTAATAGGAAACCAGATCTAACATGGACTTTAGAACACAGGTATCAGAATGGTGATTCCTAAGGCAGGGAAATAGCCTTACTAGTTTGCTCCATCTGCTGTAACAAAGTTCCATAGACTGGTCAGCTTAAATGACAGAAATTCATTTTCTCACAGTTCTGGAGGCTGGAAGTCTAAGATCAAGTTGTCAGCCAGGTTGGGCTCTTTCAAATCCACTTTCCTTGGCTTGCAGATGACCACCTTTCACTGTGACCTCACAGAGACTTCCTCTGTGTGTTTCTCTGTTCATGCTTCGTCCTCTTAGAAGTCACCATTGGATTAAGGCCCTCCCAATCGGTCTCATTTTACCTTGGTCAACTTTTTAAATGCCTACCTCCAAATACACTCTGAGGTACATATCAATTGGGGGACGGGGCACCATCCAGTCCATAACACAACGAGATCCCAGTAAATGCTTAGGTCATTGCCTAGAAAGATTCTAGGCTGCAGTACAAGAAAAGGGAACTCAGGCAGAGTCTGAGGTCTCACTGAGTTATAGAGGCAGACTTGGAGACAAAGGTGAGCGTAATTTGTAAACAGAGTACCAGAAAGCATGGAGCAGAATCTGCAGTGCTGCAAAAGGTCCAAACCTGTACTGCAGTATGGTCTGCACACATATGGAGTATAGTCTGCAACCAAGGCTGGGAAAGAATAAGGGTGAAGCAACAGGTGAAACAGTCCCAGAACTATATGGGAACAGGAATAGTTTAAGCTCCCACCAACCAGCAAGAAGCCACCTAACAGAAGAGTCCACCAGTCCCTGCAAAAAAGGCAGGTCTTAGCACAGACCAGATGAGTCCCAGAATAAAGCTGCTTGGACAAAGCTTAAGCCCAAGACTTGAAGATTAAATTGAGGAGCTGGAGCAGTAGATCAGCAGTTATAGTGCTTGCCTGGCATGTGCAAGGACATGGGTTCAAACCCCAGCACCACATACACAACTGAGTGTTGGAGCAATGAAAGCCACATGAAAAACTAAATAAAATTGATTTCCTCTTTCTCTCTCTCACTGTCCCTCTCTCTTATTAAAAAAAAAAAGATTAAATTGATTCCAAGGAATTTAACAGCACCCAGAAAATCAAAACTATTTAAAGGAATACAATAAATCCCAGCACTCCTTTGTTAACAATGTAAATTTCACAATATCTGGCATTCAATATGGAATGCATATCATGCAGAGAGGTAGGAAGATATAATTCACAATAGCAAGCAAAATCAGTAGAAACAGACACAGAAAACAGTTTATAGCATAGACAAACATTAAATTGCTACAAGTATATTCTATAAGTTTAAAATGCTAGAGGAAAGAATAAGAGAAATAGAAAAAATTTTAAATAACAAATCAAATGTATAGATAAAAAATCTGAAATGGAAAATACAATATAGTCTTAACAACAGATTAAATAACTTATGGAAAGTATCAGTGAACTTTAAGTCAGAACAGCAGAAACTCCCCAAAGTGAAACACATACAGAAACACACATTAATAATCATGAGAGAGCATCAGTGAGCAATGACAGTTATCAAATGGCCTAATATACATGTAATCAGGATAAAAAATAATAACAGGGGCTGGAACAGTAGCTTGGCATTTGGAGACCTTGCCTGGCATGCACGAAGACCCTGATTCAAATTCCAGCACAACATACTAAATGTCAGTGAATCAAAGGCCAGATGAAAAACTAAATAAAAACTGATTCTGTTTTACAAACAAACAAACAAACAAACAAAAAACAGGGTAGGTGGACAGAAAAAGCATTTGAAGGAAATGACCCAAAATTTTCCAAAACTGATAAAAACTATAAATGCACAGATACAAGCTCTGTGAACCCCAAGTGGAAGAACATGAAATACTTATACACAAAGGCACATCATAATCAAAGTGCTGAAAACCAGTGATAAAGACAAAAATCTAAAAGTAGACAGAGGAAAAATGAACAAAGTTAAGGATGAGAGATGTTCATCAAAGATAATGCAAGCCCTAAGAAAAGGATACCTTTCAAAGTACAGAATGAAAAAGAAATATGAGCCTAGAGCTCAGTGTTGGTGAAACTCTAGAGACAAAAACATTAATAAATATAAAAGCCAAAAGAATTCATTATTGGCACACCTAGAGTGCAAATGATGTGAAAGGAAGTTCTGCAGAAAGAAGGAAAAGAGTACTAGAAGGAAACTCGACTATACAGAGTAGCACAAACGGCTTGACTTTCTTGAGTTTAAGGATCACTTTATGCTCTAAATCATTAGTAATCAGAGAAATGCAAATGAAAACCACATTAAGATATCACCTTACACCAGTCAGAATGGCAAAGATGAAGAAT
>PVKS010020646.1:12172-36569 GCA_004027875.1 Aplodontia rufa
AGAGATAGGCACACTAACACACTGTTGGTGGAGCTGCAGACTGGTACAGCCCCTCTGGAAAGCAGTATGGAGAATCCTTAAAAAATTAGGGATGAGTCCACCATATGACCCTGCTATTCCACTCCTGGGTATCTTTCCAGGGGACTTAGAATCAGCACATTACAGTGACACAGCAATATCTATGTTCATAGCAGCACAACTTACTATTGCTAGGCTATGGAAACAACCCCGATGTCCCACACTGGAAGAATGGATCCAAAAACTGTGGTACATTTATACCATGGAATATTACACAGCAATTAGAAACAATGACACTGCAGCCTTCGAAGGTAAATGGATGGCTATGGAAGAGATCATGTTGAGTAAAATCAGCTTAACCCAGAGATCTAAGGGTCGACTGTCTCCACTCATCTGTGGAGGTGGGGTCTAGAACCTAGACAATGAGAAAGTTGGTCTAGTAACATGAGTTAAATCCAGATAAGATGTAATGCTTTACAATCTAATACTTTTTTAGAGTTATAATGGGAAGGGGAAGGGAGGGATAAGGGAGGGTAATGGGGGGCACTCCTGGGGATAATTGTAATATCCAGAATATATTCACATTTTATACACATTTTATATTATTTTGTTAAAATCTTGTAAGGTTGTTCAAAAATAAAAAATTTAAAAAAAAAAGGATCACTTTAAAAGAGAACCATTTGGGGTTGGGGATTTAGCTCAGTGGCAGAGCGCTTGCCTAGCGCGCTCAAGGCCTGGAGTTCGGTCCTCAGCCCTGAAAGAAAATAAAAAATTAAAAAAAAAATAAAAGAGAACCATTTAAAGTAAAAACAAAACACTGTGGACTTTACAACATATGTAGAAGTAAAATACATTAACACAATAGCACAAAGCTGAGAACAATAAAATAGAAGTTGAAAGTATACAATAAAATGCTTACAAAATATATGAATTGGTACAATACATATTTTTACTTATAATTTAGTTATTATAATCACAAAGTTTCCAAACAAAGAGGTATGCCTCCTAAGCTGAAAAATTAAAACAGAAACATCAAAAATATCAAATTAATTCAAGGAAGTCAAGAAAAGAGAGAGAAAAAAGGGATCAGTGAACTAAACAGAGAACAATCGCAAGTTTGTAGACTTAAACCCAACGACATTATTATAGATGGTCTATACACACTACTATTAATTTTACAGAAATTGTCAGATTGAATTTTAAAAGTAGAACTCAATGACTTGCAATACACTACAACATACACAGTATTGTTAAAAATAAAAAGATGAAAAATATAAATAAAAAGAAAGCAAAAGTCGAAGTAGATTTCAGAACAAAGAACTTTATCAGGTATAAAATGGGTTACTCCTCAATAAAAAAATAGGTCAATCCAACAAGATAACTTACCAATCTTAAATATGTTTGCAACTACTGAATTTCAAAGTACATGAAGCAAAACCTCATGTATGAGCTAAAAAGAGACTTATGGGTCCTATAGACATTAATAGGACAAATTCACTAATATAATTGAAAATTTCAATAATGCTATATCAGTAATTGATAGAACAAGTAGGCAAAAAAAAAAATCTATGCAGTTACAGAAGACTTAACACCATCATTCAATTTGATCTAATTGACATGGATCATTCCAAACAACCACATAATACACAGTTTTTTCAAGAACACAGAGCATTCACTAAGATCAGTAAATTTAAGAGAGTTGACTTTATATAAAGTAAGTATGTTTCCTCACCAACTGGAATTACTAGCAATCAATAATGGAAAGATACCTGAAATATTCTTAAACTCATTTAGAAATTAATACACTTGTTTAAAAAAAACCTCATGGCTCAAAAAAATCCTAAATTTATAAAGTACTTTAAACTTAGTAATCAGAAGAATAAAATAAATAAAAATATGTTGTGTATGGCAAAAACAACGAGGGGAATTTACAGCATTACAGTTTTATAGAAGAGAAAAGGTCTCAAATTAATGTTGTTTATGTAAGAACTAGAAAAACAGCCAGTAAATCCAAAGTGAGCAGGAAAAAAGAAATAATGAAGAAAAAAAACTAGAAATCAGTGAAATAAAATACAGAAAACAACAGAGAAAAATTAATAAAATCAACGGATATTTCTTTGAAAAGCTAGCCATTCTGAGAAGGGAAAAAAGAGAGCACACAAATTATCAATATCAGCAATGACAGAGAAGATGTTATCACAGATGCTAAAGGTATTCAAAGGAAAACAAAGAGGCATGAAGATTAATGCCAACAAATTATATGTAGAAGTAATTGAGAAATTTCTTGAATGACAAACTACTGAGGATATTGGCCTCAATTTGTCCTCTTGCACAAAGGCCCAATGTCAGAAGCAGGCCTGCTATCCAGCCCTCTGGAAACTCTCACTAGGGTCGCAGCCTTGAGCTCTCATGCCTCCCTGCTGTATGTGTGTCTGAAATGTCCTGCCTCCATTACCAACATGGTTCTTTTGCTTTTTTTTCCTCCCTTCTTTTTTTCCAGGGAGGCTTTGTCAAATAAAAAACAAATCTGGATTTAGTAAGACAAGATTTTGTTTGAAAAGATTCTTGCAAGTGGGTGGGAGTACAGCAAAAGGGAGAATGTGCTGATATAAAGCCTACTGGCATATCAAGGACTTTCTTTTACAAAGTAAGCAAGGCCAGAAGAGGTGCTGTAGGGAAGCAAAGAGTGGCAGGAAGAGAATAGATTCCCTAATGGCCAACCCATTTTCTGGAGGGCCTTAGGAGGGTCGTGTACTGGCTTCTGGCTTGGGGTTCAGGGCGTCAGTGTTTAGGGCCCTGGGGAAGGTAGTGAATGTCAAGTGCAGTTCTGTTGGGGAGCATTTTAACTATCAGTGGAAACAACCACTTCAGCTAATCATTTATAAGGCAAAGAGTGGAACTTCTGTCAGAGAGTTTGTATGCTGGTCTTGTCCTTGATGGGCAGGGGCACCATGTCCAAGTCATATGGAGAAGGCAGCCTAGATACAGACATTTCCTGAAACCCAGAGGAGAGAGGATTTCTTGACCTCTGCTATTTTGAAGTAGAAGACTATCACTTTTCTCTGTGGTGTAATGGGCAGGGGTGAATATCAGCAGGCTACCCAAAGACTCAGTGTATCCTGAACTTCCACTAGCCCCACTGTAGCTCCTGACCACCACTCTCTTGCATCCAAACTATTTTTTTTAACAAGCAAGGAATATTTTATTGTATGCATATTCTCCAAAAAAAAAAAAAAAAACCCACAAAAACAGAATTCACAATAGGAGCAGTGAACAAACTATTCTAGGGAAAATGTGACTGGTTGTGTAGACAAGAGTTCATACTTGGGCTGGAGCAGTGGCTCAGGGGTTGCACGTTTGCTAGGATATGCAAGGACACGGGTTCAAACCGTAGCACCATGTACACAAAAAAGTGTTGGAGCAGGAAAGCCACATGAAAAACTAAATAAAATTGATTCTCTCACTGTCCCTCTTTCTTAAAAAAAAATTCATACCTATTCATTATATTAAATAACAGACAGCTCTCCTTTATGATGTGCTGGAACTCCACAGGACACACAGGCTTTGTCAGTAGGAAGAATCAAAGGGTACTGCCAGGCAAGTGGGGAGGGGCATCTCCCTCCCATGGCTTGCTGTGCCTGTCAGCATGGCTTCTGGCTCCTGTTTTCCCTGCCCTGGGGTGGGTACTGCTCCCTACAGCTACCATCTCCTCTTGTTGCAGGGTTCCCTTAGATACTCCAATATCCGTATAACCAGTTCCCCATATTAAGATATATCGGTGAAGTTCCTATCTTCCTGGATGGATCAGAGTTGAAGAAGGCAAGTTGTTACATATAGTGCCAGGCTCTTCAAGCACACATTTACCCTGCAGGTTACCTGCACACACTGTGTTGAATCAGGCAGCCTTCCCTGGTTGAACCAGCTTTGGTGACAAAGTCCTATAGCTCAGGAGCAACAGTTTTTGCTAAAGGCACTCACAAAGACAGGTAGGTCAGTTATGCAGAGCTGACAAGGGATGAAGCCTGGTGGAGTGGGGAGCCAGGTAGGCACAAGGGAGACAGACGATACTTCATTAGTGATCTTAGGGTACATAGGCAATGGTGTGAGGAGGGGACATTCAAAGGCCACTTGTGACCAGTACCACACAGGTAGATTTCTAGGTAGTCAGAAATAGGAATCTGGAGCTTAGATGGAGGTCACAGGTTCAGTAGTGGAGCTGTTGGCACATGGCTGAGGTGGCTTGTAGTAAGGTGGAGAAGGGAAGCTCCCTTGATGAGCTGGACCAAACTAGGTGGCGGAGAAGGGGCAATTAGAAAGGTGGGGGAAATAGATGAGAATAGGTATTAATCACTCTGAACTTGTCTCATTGTCTTTATATACTTATAAAGAGAAAAACTTTTGAAGTGTTCTCAAAATTAATGAAATAATAACAAACCCAGAAAGTACCTGATACATACTATGTTAGTGGCATTATATTAAATAACAGACAGACCTTAAAGTCAGGAAAAGCAGGGGTTTTAGCGCATTCATTACAGTTACTCCTGAAAATCCAAGTAGAAAGTGGGCACTTTGGGAGTAGATGAATGGATGATGTTACCTTTACCTGGGTACAGGAAATAAAGTCATAGAGAAAATGGGTGGCTGGACAATTATCTACCTGTCTTAACACATCAAAGAAACCATCAGGATGAATAATTATCTAGAGTTAGAGATTCCTTTCATAACTGATACATCATTATTTAAGGTCTTACCCATGCCACTTAGGCATAAAGGAATCATTTGTCTTATGTCTATCTAAATGACTTATTTCTTCAAGAGACCAAGAGATTTTCCTTAAGTCAGCCATCTCTGGGAATATTCCACTATGATTTATAATACTCTTGGAAATATCTCCAGTATTTCTTGGACAGTTTGAAACAGTTTGTTAAATCCTCAGATGCCTTAATTTGGCATTACTCACTTTGATAATGGGTAAGCCTTACTTTTTTTCTGAAATTTACACAAAACTAGTCTCATCAGAGACAGCTATTTTAATGGTCTGAGTAAGACATGCAGTCACCTCCAACTCAATATGATTGCTTAGCATCATCTACTGGTGGGAATCACAGATACCTCAATTTAAAAAAAATTATTTTAGTTAAGGCGAACTGTATATATTTTTGTTAGGAAAAGTCTAGCCCTGCTCCAGCCCTCTGACCCACTTCTTAATTTTCAAACGGGAACCTGAAAGTTATATTTTTATTGCTGATATCTTAATTATATTATGATCAAAGAACATGATTTGTTATGATTTGATTCTTTTAAAAGGTATTAAGCACCAAGTTGCTTTTTATCAATGTTTGGTGTGCACTTGAATATGATGCATATTCTGCAGTTCTGGGCACATTTTAGATATGTTTGCCAGGTAAAAACTGTTAAATTTTTTTTATGTTTCTCCCATGTATATTTTTGGTTTTGTTGTTCTCTCATATAAAAGAGCTATGTTCAAATCTCCTATTAAATATGGATTTACATATTTTATCATTTAGTCTCATCATTTTTTGCTTTAAATATGCTGAGACTATTATTTTGTACAAAGAAAGTTAGAAATATTAGTTAGAATGACTCTTCTCTTATTTGTAGCATCTCTCTTCATTCTTAGCAAGGCTAAGGACATTAGCTTTTAGTCTGCACAAGGAACATTTTCCTATTTTCTTTTGACCTTTCTCTGTCCACAAACTTTTAGAACACTCTTATAAACTGCATAAATAGCTAATTTTTTTAAAAAAAGAAAAACTTTAACAAGAAATAGAACATGTATCCTGTGTAATTATTGACATATTTCGACCTAAATTACTGTCATATTATGTGCTTTCTGATTGTAATACTTGTTCTATTACGCTCTTGCTTTCTTCTGGATTATTATTATTTTTTGTTATAAAACAGTTTTGCTTCTATGAGCCTGGAATTTACACACTTCACCCTGCTGATTGTAATACACACTCTTAACTTACCTAGTTGACTGGGACTTCTATCCTCTTCGCAGTTAATGCAAGAATCACTTGCATTTATCCTACCCTCCCAACTTTTATGACACTATTGTCTTGTGTTTTAATTCTCTACATATTTTCAATTCCAAAAAATATATAATTATACAGTTATTATTCATTTGTATTTATCCCTATAGCTACCATTTTATTACTTCTCCATCAATATTTAACATGCCTTAAGTGACCCTACTATGTGCCCAGTGTTAACAACTACTAAGCGGTAGCATCTCGGAAGCATCAGCCTGTCCCAGCCTAGTTCTCTCCTGCCCCTCCCAATAACTCTTTCCCACAAATTCTGAAGGAATACCTGACATTATAGGATCAAATCTCTCAAGGGCTTTAATGATATCAAATTAACTATTATCTCTTTCTTATTCATTCCTTACCTACTTCTAAAATCTCCTTGTCCTCATCTCTTTCCTAATGCTACATATTTAGCTACTTTCCACAGTATATAATGCTTTATTGAAAGCATACTGCTACTTGTATCTTGACTGTCCCTTTCCTTTCATATACTGGGTATATAAAGATGCTCCTAATCCTTCAAAATCTAGTTACTTCCCTGGATGCTTTCTTGTTCTCTGTGGGCAGGTAGGCACTCTTTTGAGAATCTCACACATATAATTCTGCTCACTTGGCCATACTGGTCTGTTTGTTCCATAGCTTGAATCATGTTTGTGTTCTCATTTTCTAGTCCAAGAGAAAAAAAAGACCTAAAAACTGAATTTATCCACAATGTAAGGATAACAAGAATCCCTGGAATTTTTTTTCCTGTGTAGTTTTCAAGCTCATAGTCCATGTAAAAGAACTTGAAAAATCAGAAAAGTATGTACAAATATTCATGGCTGTTGATTAGAGGCAATTCTTTTGTATACTTAATGGGGAAAACTTTTTTTTTTTAAAAGAGAGAAGGACAGTGAGAGAGAGTGACAGAGATTATCAATTTTTATTGAGTTTTTCACATGGCCTTCGTTGTTCTGACACTTAGTTGTGTACGTGGGTGCTGGGGTTTGAACCCATGTACTTGTGCATGCTAGTTAAGCGCTGTAACTGCTGAGCCACTGCTCCAGCCCCTAATGGGAAAAACTTTAAAACAAAACATGCCTAGCTTTATTTTGTTCCCAGGTTTACCAATTTAAGTATCAGTTGACAGTAGAACTCATTTTCTAACCTGACATTTAAATAGTTGAGAATAAATTGGCTTTGTAATATATAAAGAACTTGAACTTATTAGTGCTGTTTTTCTTAATATCTTGCATGAAATTCCAAATTCACAAAATAAATTAGAACTTATCATTGTGGTTGTTGAAGCAGGAGTGAGGCTATCAGAGTCATTAAAAGCACAAAATTATTGCCCTCCTGTTAATCCAGAGTCTTAGGCAGATTTCCATTAAGCTCTGTTCAACTTGAAAGTTGGGACAACCAGTTCACCAGGCCAACAGCTGATCTGGCACACAAACTATCCACCACCTGACCTCAGGGACTCGCCACCTACCATAACCAGGGTGTCATTAATCATTGAGAATAAATTTTAGAGCTTGTTTTATGACACTTTTTACTTAATTTGCTAAAATTTTAAAAGGTTGAGAGATACCTGTTAATTTCAAATACAACAATGGAATTTAAAGTTTTGTTCAGATATATAGTGCTATGAAAAGATTTTATTTACAATTTACACAATTTCATGAAAAAGTATACTGTTCAGAGTCTCACAGACTACATCATTTTGTTAGCTGAAAATACTAGCAAAGCCCCTCACAATTAAATGAACTTTGATAAAATGTTTCTTAATGATAGCTTGTACCCCTCCAAAAAATAACAAAAAAACACAGGCGAGTGACCCTAGTAGAATGCCTGAGTATATAAGCCTGCTGCTCACTTGCCCTAAAAAGGGGACCGCAATGAAAGAATAAACAAGTACATTCCAACTGGACTGACTGAGGAAAAACACTGGAGGCTAGCATGGAATTAGTGAGTGGTAACGTCTGTAGACGATGAAAACTCAAACTCAAGACAGCACCATAGATGGGAGAATGAGGCACCCTTTCTCTCCCACATTATTTTCCTGCCCAGCTAGGATCCAAGATGGACTTCTCAGAGGAAACAGGTAAACAGAGACCCCCAAAAGTTCCCAATGCTGCTACACAGAAGAATCCCATAGCTGTCACAGGCCCCAAACACTGTTAGCATGGACTCCTAACAACTGTACATTCCCTAAGATCCTGAACCTAAGTATTGTTTAGCACCATCTTAAAACTGGACCAACTAATAAGAGTGCAATCTTCCCTGGGGGCTAGTAGCAACAGCATATCTCCATTCTTGAGACAACACCCTGACCCCAGCTGCTCAGAGCCTAGGCCCAACAGAAAGACTAAGATCCCTGGCTTTCTTGAAAACCTATCTGTCAGGGAATAGACAGACATGCATGGAAGGAAAGCTGGAACATAGCTGGTGGCCAAATATGCCTGCATGAACCTATACCCAGCCCAATAGTCAGACAGGTGTTGGTGTTATCCTCCAAAGCCTGTTAGACAAGTAACCAGACCACAGTGCCCAAACACGTCTAACCCAATCCTGACAGACAACCAGGCAGCAGCTCTGTCCTCAGCAAAACTGTACCATGCCACCTGTAATAAATACCCACAGCCTAAATCACTAAGGCAACCACAGCATCACTGATAAGGATTAATGCACGGAAACCACACAACTAAGTATATCCAAAATCAACACACACCTTAGCACAGAAAAAAGTCTCTCCCTATGAAATAACAAAAACAAAGCATACAAAAACTCCATGAAATTGGAAAAGACAACTGTTGCACTACATGCACAGGTTATCAAAGTAGGGACACAAGAAACATGAAAAAGCAAGAAAGCACGTGACGCCCAAGTGAACACAATGTTTCATCAGTAACAGATCCTCAAAAAATGGGAATTTACAAGAATAAATGAATGGGATGCAGTTAAACTAAAAAGTTTCTGCAGGGCCAAAGACCTAGTCAAGAGCATCAAGAGAGAACCTACAGAATGGGAGAAAACTTTTGCCTGCTACACCTCGGACAGAGGGCTAACATCCAGAATATACAGGGAACTAAAGAAACTAAACACCAAAATCACAAATAATCCAATCAATAAATGGGCTAAAGATCTCAAAAGGAACTTCTCTCCAGTGGAAGTCCAGAAAGCCCATAAATATTTGAGAAAATGCTCCACATCATTAGCTCTAAGGGAAATGAAAATCAAAACTTCAATGAGATACTACCTCACTCCTGTTAGAGTGGCAAAAATGAAGAATACAAACAACGACAGATGCTGGAGGGGCTGTGGGAAAAGAGGAACACTGTTACACTGCTGGTTGGACTGCAAATTGGTTCAGCCACTCTGGAAAGCAGTGTGGAGAATCCTCAAAAAATTAAGGATGGAACCACCTTACGACCCAGTTATCCCACTCCTGGGCATTTTACCAAAAGAGTTAGAATCAGTACATTATAGTGATGTGGCTTCCTCAATGTTTATAGCAGCTCAATTTACTATAGATAGACTATGGAACCAACCCAGATGCCCCTCACTTGACGAGTGGATACATAAACTTTGGTACATATATACAATGGAATACTACTCGGCCGTTAGAGAAGACGATATTATGGCTTTTGATATCAAATGGATGGAGATGGAAAGAATTATGCTAAGTGAAGTATTCCAATCTCAGAGACTAAAGGGCTAAATGGCTTCCTCTCATCTGTGGATGCTAGAATATATGGGTAAGCAGTAGGATAGATGGCTAACCTAACAATATTTCAAATTGTATGACTCTCAGAGTAATAGGGGGATGGCTCCCTAGGATACTTGGAGGCTTAGGGAGGGTGTATGAAGAACTCATAGGAGACTGGAGAGTGGGAATATGGGGGAACCATCCCAGAAGCCAATGTCATTCCTCCACGAGATACCCATTTAACGCACGAGTTCTTCTGGGGGAAGCTACAACAGGTGAAACCCAAAGTGGTCATCCATGTTTTGGCATTACCCCTGGATAACAAAGTATATATACATTTATTACTGTTGGTTTGATAATGTTTCCCCTTCAATTGTATCTCTATATACTTCTAATAAAATTTAAAAAAATTAAAAAATGGGAATTTATAAAATGCCTGAAAAAGAATCCAAAACAATAACCTTTAAGACAGATCAGTAAGATACGAATGAATACAAATTATTCAATGATATCAGGAAAACAATTCGTGATCTGAAAAAGAAATTCAATGAAGAGACTTAATAAAAGAACCAAACAGAAATTTTATAGCAGAATAAATCAATGAAATAAAAATACAATAGAGCCACAACAACATACTAGAAAGACTTTCTAAACTCCAAACCTTTTGAATTAACCCAACAAGATGGGGGTGAAAAGAGTAAACACAAATGAAGGAAGTTTTATGAGACTTAGGGGACATAATTAAGCAAACAACTATTCTCATTGTGATAGTTTCAAAGGAAGAAGAGATGGAGAAAAGAATACAAAGCATATTTAATTAAATGATAGCTGAAAACTTCCCAAATCTTGGAAGAGATATGAACATCTTGATCTACAAAGCTCCAAGAACCCCAGGTAGGTTCAACTCAGAAATCCTCCCCAAGACACATCATAATAAAGCTTTCAAGTCCACAGGGAAAATTTTAAATGCCACAAGAGAAAATTTTCAAGTCACACATAAGAGAATCCATATTAGATTGACAATAGGTTTCTCAGTAGAAATCTTGAAGGTCAGAAGAGACCCAAGAATAGTATATCCTTCCAAAATAAAGGAAAAACACTTTTTCAGATAAGCAAAATGTGAAGGATTTCATCACCACCTGACAGGCTTCACAAAAAATTGCTTCATAGAATCCTACACATAGAAGCTACAGGATGATAACTATCATCATGAAAGCACATGGAAGTATAAAAATTACTGGAAATGCAAATTACATAAATGAGAAAGAAAAAAACATCACTACCAAACTGCAGCGATTAATAATAAGTGAGACAAAAATGGGACAAAGGATATTTAAAAAATAGTAATTTAACAAAATGATGAAAGAGATTAACTATCAATAATAACTGTGAATAAATGGATTAAATTCCCTAATTAAATGATACAAACTAGCTGATTAAAAACATGACTCAGATATATGCTTCCTTTTAAGACTAAAAAGTATGGGGAACTTCAATACTTCATTTTCATCAATGAACAGATCATCCAGATTCCAGGAAACTCTGGAGTTATACTATATTATAAATCAAGTAGACCAGATAGGCTGTAACAGAATATTGGCATCCAAAAAATACAGAATACACATTCTTCTCCTTTTTTGTGCACAACTGGGGCTTAAACCCAGGGTCTTGTGCATGTTAGGCTACTGCTCTACCACTGAGCTACATCAACAGCCCTTTATTTTATTTTGAGACAGGGTCTTCCTAAGTTTCTCAAGCTGGCCTAGAACTTGTGATTCTCTTGCCTCAGCCTCCCAAATAGCTGGAATTATAGGCATGCATGACCATATCCAGTTAGAATGCACACTATTTTTATCAGCACATGAAACACTCTCTCCAAGACAAATCATATGTTAGGCAACAAAATAAGTCTCACAATTTTTTAAAAACTGAAAACATGGAGAGCTGGAGATGTACCTCAATGGTGGAATGCTTGCGTAGTATGCAAGAGGCCCTAGGTTCAATCCCCAGTATCACCAAACCAAACCAAACCAAACCAACAGTCCTGAAAGAATATCAATTACTGTGTTAGTCAGCTTTCTATTACTGTTATAAAAACCTGTGGTAATCAATTAATAAAGAGAAAGGTTTGTTTGGATCAGTTTGGGAGGTTTCAATCCAAGATCAGGTAGACCTCTTGCTTTGGGTGGGTAGGGCAGGGATGAAGCAGCACATCATGGAGGGAGTGCATGGTAGAGCAAAATCATTTACCAGGATGCAAAGGAGAGGGAAAAAAAGGGGGGAGCCAGGGTCCTATAATCTCCTTCAAGGGCAAATTCTAATGAGCTTAAGATCTCTCATC
Source organism: Aplodontia rufa (assembly GCA_004027875.1). Taxonomy (NCBI): domain Eukaryota; kingdom Metazoa; phylum Chordata; class Mammalia; order Rodentia; family Aplodontiidae; genus Aplodontia; species Aplodontia rufa. The sequence continues at coordinate 24,273 of PVKS010020646.1, forward strand.
TCTCACAAAGACCCATCTCTCAAAGGTTCTACCACCTCCCAATAATAGCAAGCTGAGGGGACGAAGCCTTTAACACATGGACCTTTGGAGGACATTCCAGATCCAAGACATAGCAACCATTTATCAAATAGAACAAAATTTAAAATCAACAAGAAGAGCTATGAAACTGCTCAAATACATGGAAATTAAACAAATGCTTCTGAACAACCAATGGGTTACCAAAAAAATTAGAAGAGAAATTTCAAGTTTCTTAAAACAAATGAAAATGGAAGCACAACATATATTATACAGCAAAAGCAGTACTAAGACACAGCCATAAATACCTACATCGAAAAAGTAGAAATAGGGACTGGAGCTCAGTGGTTATGGCGCTTGCCTGGCATGCACAAGTACTCGAGTTCAAACCCCAGCACCATGTACACAATGAAGTGTCTAAGCAACGAAGGCCCAATGAAAAACTAAATAAAATTGATTCTGTCTTTCTCTCTGTGTCTCTCTCACTGTCCCTCTCTCTTTAAAGAAAGGAAAAAAAAAAACAGTACATTTCAAATCAAAAAACAATACTCAATGAACTAGAAAAGAACAAATCAAATTCAAAATTAGTAGAAATAATAAACATCAGAGCAGAAATAAATGAAATTGAGACAAAAAATTAAAAAGATAAATGAAACAAAGTTAGTTTTAAAAAAGAAACAAATGGGCTGGAGAGGTGGCTCAGTGGTTTTGGCGCTTGCCTGGCAAGCACAAGGACCTGGGTGGGTTCAAACCCCAGCACCACGTACACAACTAAGTGTTAGAGCAACTAAGGCCATGTGAAAAACTAAATAAAGTTGTTTCTCTCTCACTGTCCCTCTCTCTTTTAAAAAGAAAGAAAGAAAGAAAGAAACAAATGACAAAACTTTTAGCTAACCTGTGAAAAAAATAGTTAAATAAAACCAAGACATGATATTACAATTAATATCATAGAAATACAAAGGATCATTAAGGATTATTAATAATTATACACCAACAAATTGGAGAACATGGAAGAAATAGATCAATTTGTGAACACATATAATTTACCAAGACAGAACATAAATAAAACCTAGACCCACAATAAACAACAAAATTAAATAAGGAATAAAGTCTCCCAGAATCAAACAGCTCCAATGATGAATTGTCAAACCTTTTTAAAAAATGAACATCAATTCTCAAAGTATACCAAAAAGTTGAAAAGGAGGGAATTCTTCCAAACTCATTCAAGACCAGCAATACCCTGATACCAAAACCAGACAAGGACAAAGCAACAAAAATAGAAAATTATAATACAATACACCTGATGAATACAGATGCAGAAATTCTCAACAAAATTCTAGCAAACTGAAACTAACAGCGCATCAAAAAGAGTATATGCTAAGATCAAGTGGGATTTATCCTGGGGATGCAAAGAAGGTTCAATATATACAAATCAATAAATGATTCATTACATCAACAAAATGAAGGACAAAACCCGTATGATCTGCCAATAGAGGCCAAAAAAGAATTTGATAAAACTCAACATCTATTCATGATAAAAACTTTTTAATAATTCACATACAGAAAGAACAGACTTCAACACAATTAAGGCCATACATGAGAAACTTCTAAATGAGAAAAGGCTGAAAACTCCTTTAACATCTGGAAAAGACAAGGATGTCCACTCAACTTAGTTACAGAAGTTCTAGTGACAGCACTTAAGAAAGAGAAAGAAACAAAATGCATCAAAACGGAAAAAAAAATGGAAAAGGAAGAAGTCAAACTATAATTGCATGATGTTATATATAGAAATACCTAAAAAGACTTCAGGAAAAAAAAATGACAAGCAAATTCACTAAGTTGCAGGATTCAAGATTAACATACAAAGAAGTATAGACGCTTCACAGGCCACGAATGGTATTTTTATTTGGGAGACTTTTCATAGGCTGAACACATTCATCTTTATGGCCACATGCCAAAGTCACATTGATAGAAGAATAAAACGACCTTAAGAAGAGACTAACTCCCTTCAAATATACTATTCAATATGAAATACTGCTTCAAGAGTTTAACTGCAGATATCTTCATGACATTTTGACAAGGAATTGGTGAGGCACAGAGTTTTATTACTAGCAACCAAGATGTTGAGCTGGTTCTTTCAAGCTGGGCTGCCATGGTTGTCAGCAGGATTCTCTTGGCCTGGGACTTGACAGAACCTTTTTTGCTACAATGAGCACTTGAAGAATATGTTCCAATTTGGCAAAAAGAGGGAAGAGGAATCAAAATTTTTTAACCTTTAAATTTATATCTGTTGGTACACTAATAATGAACTAGCTGAAGAAACCAAGAAAGTAATCCCATTTGCAATAGCTACCAAAAAAAAAAAAAAAAAAAACCCTAGGAATAAATTGAATCAAAGAAATGGGGGCTGGAGCAGTAGCTCAGCGGTTTTGGTGCTTGCCTCACATGCGTAGAGACGCTGGTTCAAACCCTAGCACCACGTACACAACAAAGTGTCAGAGCAACAAAAGCCACATGAAAAACTAAATAAAACTGATTCTCTTTCTCTCTCCCTCTCACTGCCCCTCTATCTTTTAAAAAAAAAAAAAAGTAAATGAAAATATCCCAAACACCAAAATAAATAAATAAAATAAAGTATCAAACACTGATAAAAGAAATTGGAGAGGACAGATACAAAAACTGGAAAGATACCACACATATGTGGAATGGAGGAATTAATATTGTTAAAATATACCTACTGCCCAAAGCAATCTATACATTCAATGCAATATCTTTCAAAATATTAATGATATTTTTCACAGAAATAAAAACAAACTCCTAGAATTCACTTGGATTCACAAAAGACCCCAAATCACCAAAACAATCCTAAGCAAATGGAACAAAGCTACATTCATTACAAATTTCTGATTTCATATCCCAAATTTAGAGATTCAAGGGCTGAAATGCTTTCTCTCATTTGTGGAAGCTAGAATACAATCAGAAATAGTATGATAGATGGTTAAGCTAATAATTACCTTAACATGTATGAATTTTTACACCAACAGGGGGAACCTTGCCTAGTATGCCGGGGGATGTAGGGAGGGAGGAAGGGATAAAGGGAGGGAATAGCAAGGATATCAAGGAGACCGGAGGGAGGGAGTATGGGGGAATCAACTCAGAGGGGAACCTTCAGCTTCCATCCAAAGTCCAATTAACACAGGGGTTTAATAGGGGGAAACATGGAACCATGGGGAACCCAAAGGTGGAAACCATAGAATGGCATCAGCATTGGCTTGCTCTGTAATTATACATCTGTTCTTGATTGTTTGATAATGATTCCCTCTTAATTATAAGACCATATTTAACGAAAAAAAATTTTCTAACTGTGAAAAAAAATTTTTCTGATTTCAAAACATACTGCAAGGCAGGCATGTTGGATGACTAAAACCCAGCAACTTGGGAGGCTGAAGAAGGAGAATGGTGAGTTCTAGGTTTTCCAACTTAGTAAGACCCTGTCTCAAAATAAAATAAAAAGGACTGGGGATGTACCTCTGTAGGAAAGAGCCACTGGATTCAATCCCAGTACATCAGGGCTGGTGGTTGGTGGGGAGGGTGGTGGCAAAAAAACCCAAACCCAAAAACAAAAGTTAACAAAGTTATAGCAACCAAAACAGCATAGCATAAAAACCAGAGCATAAACAAATGGAACAGAATAGAAAAACCAGAAACAATTCATGTATTTACAGTCAACTGAATTGTGATAAAGACAGCAAGAACATCCACTGGAGAAAAGACAATCTCTTCAATAAATGGTGCTGGAAAAACTTGATATCTGTATGAAGAAAAAAGAACTAGACATCTATTGTGAGAAATAGGAAGACTGATGGTCCAACTTCAGAACGTAGTCTCAAGGTTCTCATATAAAAGGAAGCCATCTTAAGTCAGGGATCTATGAGATTAGAAGGAAGACATGTTTAAAACTCCCCAACATGTATCTCTTTATACCTCTAAGCCTATCCATTTCCAGTACCCAGCCTACCTTCTTTGATTTTTCCACATCCCACCTCTCTAGTTCCCATGACCCCTTCTTCCAGTGTCCCACCTACTTCCTATGATCTTACTTCCTGTACCCACCTCTTTCCAATATTAGGCAATTGCATAGAGTGTACCCCTGAGTTTCTCCAAAAGGGTGAAGGGCAGCAATTAGGTCAGAAATTAGGCTGAGAAAAAAATTCTGTGAATTCCCTGTGTCTGTCCTTGCATTTCTTTTCATCCTTCTGCACAAGTAAATTCTGCTTTGCTCACCCAACTCTGACCATGTATTTTATTGCATGCGCAGTATTTCTAACAACTATCACTTAACATATATACAAAATTCAACTTGAAAAAAGATTTAACCTGAAACTATTTAAAACACTAGAAGGAAAACATGGAATCACTTCAGAATCACTTATATCTGGACAAAAAATTTTTGGATATGGCCCCAAAAAGATGAGTAACAACAGCAAAAACTGAAATGGGATTATACTAAACTGAAAAGCACTTCATAGCAAAAAAAAAAAAAAAAAAAAAAAAAAAAAAAAAAAAAAAAAATAAAAAAAAAAAAAAAAAAAAAAAAAAAAAAAAAATCAATAGAGTTGATTGATAATGACTATTATAAAAAAATCAAATGTTGGCAAGGATGTAGAATAAGAAGAGTATAGGAAGAATTCTCCTATACCGTTGGTAAGAATGTAGATTAGTAAATCCATTAGGAAACAGTACGGCAGTATGGAATTCCCTCAAGAATACTAGAAATAGAACTACAATATCATCCAACAATTCCACTATTGATTATAGAGACAAAAGAAATGAAATCACCATACTGAAGAGATATCTGCTCTCTCTTTTAATGTAGCATTATTCACAATAGCCAAGATATGTAAACAGCGTAAGTGTTCATTAACAGATCAATGGATAAAAAAAAAGTCACACACACAAAGGAATATTATTCAGCCACAAAAAAATGAATCCTGTCACTTGTAGCAACATTGATAGAATTGAAGGACATTAAGTTCAGTAAAGTCAGACACAGAAATATAGGTAGAAACTAAAAGGGATGATCTCAAAGGAGTGAAAAATAGAACAGTAGTTATCAGAAGTTGAGAAGGACATGGCAGAGTCATGGAAACAGGATGGTTAATAGGCACAGGGCTACAAGTTGGATAGGAGGAATAAATTCTGTAACACAGTAGGGTAACTATGATTAACAAGAAGTAAGTATATATTTTAAAATAGGACTCTGAATGATCCAACATAACAAATGATACATATTTGAGGTGATGAATATACCAATTACCCTGTTCTGATCATTACACATTGTGTATCAGTAGTGAAATATTGCATTATTAACCCCCCCAACCCTAAATTGCGTCAATTAAAAATAAAAGTCTAAGTAATTTAAACACATTTTACTAAATATATATTTTGCCAAGAATATCAGTTTTATTTAGAATATTCAAGTACAAAAATGAAAATTTATATACCTATGACTGTTATGAAAAAGTTAGAACCACTAAAATGTTTTGAGAGAACTAAAGCACTGAATGCAAATGTACCTTGAAATAAGAATTACCAGATTTTTTACGTATTCCATATTCAGATGTTCATAGTTAAAGTTTTAAGAAATATTAAAAAATGATTCATTCAATCTTATTTTTTCTTCTAAAAGATAGTTTTAAACAAGTAGGTATGATACACCCAGGTTGAGAGGTAAATTTAACACTAGGTAAAAGGATTTATATACTTGGTTGTTTTAGCTTTTCAACATATTTTATTTTATCACAGCAATGCATCAACCACAATAAGGCACACTGAAGCATAAAAAGTAATCCTATTACACAATTTGACACAAAGGGTTAGAATATTGCCAATGGGATAATCATATCAAAAATATTAAAGCTCTATAAAACTATTGAGACGTTAGAGTTTGAGCTATATAACATATTCTAAAACATATTTCTCCATTTTTTTTTGTTTGATATATATGAAAAAGAATCTTGGACTATAAATGCAACCAACCACAATATGAAGGAATTCTATATTTTCAATGGCACTGAGCCTTTGCTCTTTTTATAACATATGACAAAGTGAAAATACCTCGGCAGCAAGTGAAGACATCTAGATTCATTGCAAAATAGCTACTTCAGATTTCTAACAACAGTGAATATCTAAGTAATATTATCTATGCTGGTTTATGTTTTGACCTTATACTGGAAAATATTTTCTATAAATGCCAGTAACAGTGAACATTTGCCAGATATATAATTAGTGAGAAAGCCAATAAAAACAAGAAGAAAATTGAAGCATACTTAAAACTTTTTACTTTTGCTTGTGATGACCTTCTGTGCTCTGGAACTCCAGTGTTACATAAAACTGGTGCTGGAAAGAGAAAAAAATTTTTTTGATTGGTACAACACAAAATAATATAGGAAGTAAAAATTACCAGTCATTAGTTTTATAAAGCTTTTACAGACAGAGAAAATATAGAATATTTAGCCCTAGGGCTTTGAAAAAGAAAAGAAAAAACAAAAAACCACCAAACCATAATTTCTTGAGGATAAATTCTAAGGTCTGTGGGTGTGGCTTTGATTATGCAAACAATTGCATGGCTCTCAAATACAACAGGGTGATACTTTTTATAATGTAAATGTAAACTATCTTTAAAAGGAAAACTTAGAGAACTTAATTGTAGTAATATTTCAGATAAATGGATAAATTACAATATTGCTTAGCTTTATAATTCAAAATATATTGGAAAGTAGTACTAAGTTATTTACAGTTTATCTTTTGAAATCCATTGTTTGAATCAAATATTGCTATTGCACTATCATATTCATTCTTTCAAAAAATAATTGCATGAAATACAGGCATTGAGAAAATTAAAGCATAAGTCTTATTCTGTGCCTATCATAAGAGGATATGACACTACTAGGGCAGAAGTGGCTGGAGTAAACTGAGGTAAAGACAACAAAAGTGCATTCTGAACTGAATGAATCATAATGAATTTCACTACAAATAAATAAACCGACATTTAAAGAAGGACATTTGAAGAAGGAAAAAATAAAATGAAGGACACAAAAAGGAAAAAAAAAACTTATTTTCTAAAACTTTGGTAACTTTGAGTTTAACACATACCCAAAACCTACAAGCTTGAGATTAGCATCCAATTGCTACTCATGGCCGCCCCCTTGTACTGTGGCCCTCTCTACCTTCCTCTGCATCTTTACGTCCATCATTGGTTTCACATGTTCTGACATCAAAGCACAGGAGTTCGACTCGATAGCCTGGTTCCCTTATTAAAATAAAAGTTCTCAAAAAAATCAATAATCAAAAGAATTGGTTAAAAGAAAAGTGAGCCTAATAATTAAGGATTTTTAAAAATGAAGTATTTTTTTATGTTCCTGATTCCCCAACAAAGTATACAGTTTTCATTTAGACATGAAACTCAAAATAACTCATGGTAAGTCAGCAGTCATTAGCTGTGTTCTAAAACTGGCTGGACTGTGAAATAAAAACAGCTAATTTTTTCCCCAGCCAAATGACCCTTTTATATTGTGGTATGTATTTTTATTTTATTCTTTCAATTGGTAAATATTTACAGAGCCCCTCATATGTGTCAGGTACTGTTCTGCTGTTGGGAAAAGAGTACTAATGACAGGGAGAGGTCTGTGCTCTCAGTGGGAGCTATAATTTTAGTTTCAAAAGGTAGGAAGAGAGTAAGTAAACAGGAGCTAGAGCTAGGAAGATCAAGTAGGGCCTGGAGGACTGCAGGTGTAGCTCAGTGGTAGAATGCTTACCTAGCATGCATATGGCCCTGGGTTTGATTCCCATCATGGAAGTTGAGTGGTAGGGAGCAGGGCCAAGAGAAAGTAGGGGAGGGGAGGGGAGGACCAAAGATGAAGAGTAGTAGGGACTCTTACTTCTTACGTTCTTTGTCCCTCTTTATGTTGCTACCCGATGCCATAAAGGATTGGTTCTGAAATATCTCACAGGTAGCTTTCTTTTTAGAAAAAGTGATCATTTCTTCTTCCAAAGCTCTTCTCTTTTCTTCAAGTTTTAGTTTTTCTTCTTGGTGAACTCTTTTAAGGTGCTCAAATCTGGCCTGCAGCTATGAAATAAAAATACAATTCCCATTACTGACACAGTGTGGCAGCATACACACAGTAATGCTCTGACTCAGGAACCAGATAATTCCATTCTCCATAGTCATCTACACCATCTTCCTAATGTCTAAGTTATGCTTCATTTAAAGTTTACATATGGAATTACCTTTGTAATTTTACATTTAAATGAGTTGCCATGCCAAAAACAACAACAACAAAATACCTGAACCAAATGCAATATAAACCATAGCCTCATGAACAAAATTTGACATTTTCCTAAGGTTTTCAATATTCTTGCTTTACAGTTTCTCTACATATCCTCTTTAATAAAGTTTCTCAAGTCCATACTCAATAAAAATAAGGGCCATAAAAACACAGAAGAAAATTATCATGGAAAAAAACCCACGTAGTTCCAAAAACACGTAGTTTTTGAAAATTAAACTGGCAAACTCTACTGGAAAGCAAATGTCTGTTGTCAGTTCATGAAGAAGCTTACAACTATACTGCATTTTTATAGTCAATCAGTAACTTCTTGAAATTTAAACAAAGAAATCCTGAATTCAGAGAAAGCCATAATAAAAATACTTTAGAATTTACACTACAATGGGGAAAAATGGCTCACATATCCAACAGAGAAGGCAAATTAATTAATTAATTAATGTAGGCTAAATACACTCAATGCAGCTGTGGAAGACCAGAATATGCCATTCTAAAATATGGCTTAGCTGAAGATGATTAGGAAGCAGTAGATATAGAAGAGATCTTTGTCCTCCCTCTAACTGCCTAAAAGCAGGACAGCAGGACAGAGATTTATAAAGACTACCCTGCTCTTCCCTCGCAAGGGGAACAAAGGTGGTCTAGATTGGAAGCCACAGAGGACCTCTCGTTCACACACTTTACCAACTAGCCTTTATCTGCCTTCCTTTTCCTTTTCTTGTCCTTGTCAATTCTTTAAAAATTTATTGTTCTTGGATTATTTCACTCAGCATGGTTTTTCTATTTCCATAAGAAATTTCAAAAATTAATATACATGTATATGCTCATTTCCAATTATAGCATGGGGGTATTACAGAGACATGAGATTGGGGAATGGAAGAAGGAGGAACATCCTGGACTAGTATCGGGCTTAACTCACTTTGTCAATATCTATGTATGCATGAATATGTAACTACAATTCCTTCCAATATGTAAGACTATATCGAACCAAAAAAATTTATTGTTCTTTATTAAAGATTCCATAGAATCTGCAATTCAAAGCCACCTCTCTGGATAGCTATATTTGGGGAATATATATGTTAGTGAGCTTCAGCTGTTAATCTGGAAATCATGAGTCTGTTCCAACTAAGAATCTATAAAGCGGGGCTGGAGCAGTAGCTTAGTGGTTATGGCGCTTGCTGGTATGCCCAAGGTCACAGGTTCAAACCCCTGCACCACGTACACAGAAAGTGTCTGAGCAACAAAAGCAATACGAAAAACTAGAAAAAGTTGATTCTGTCTTTATCTCTCTTTCTCTCTCACTGTCCCTCTCACTTAAAAAAAAAATCTATGGGGGCTATTCTTTCCCTATGTACACATTCAAATGAGTTCTGCAAAAGATTATAATATATAACATGAGATTTCTCAAGTGAAAAAAAGCAGGAATGTAGAACAAAATATAAAAGAACATAAGCCAGTAAATTTTCATTTCCTTGGGGAAACAATGTCAACTTAAAGGCAGACCTGTGCCTGACTTTATTTTGCTCTACAATTTAAAGAACTCCCTATATGAAGAACTGAAGGCATATTTTTTTTTTTTAATAGAGGAGAGAGAGAGGGAGATAGAGAATCAATTTTTACTGAGTTTTTCACTGGCTTTCGCTGCTCTGACACTTAGTTGTGCATGTGAGTGCTGGGGTTTGAACCCATGAAGTGCTGAAACCACCGAGCCATCGCTCCAGCTCTAAAGGCATATTTCTTAAAGCTATTTGATGGGCATGAAACTCTTAGAAACAAATTTCAGATAAAAAAGAAGTTTAAAAAAAATTGAGAGCAGGAGAGATAATTTAACATTTTCACCATGACGTCTGGCAGAGTAAGCACTCAATAAATACTAGTCATTAACTAACAAACAAACAAACAAACAAGGAAGCTCAGCTCTCTCCACCTTTCTATTATAACCATGAAAGAAACCGTTGGACTCCATGTTGTAGAGTAATTATATGAGCAACATCTCCCTTAGGCTTACTTAGGAGCTCTACCTTTTCCAACTTTATGCTCCCAGGCCCTAGCAAAATACAAAATGGAAGAACTAGTAATGAGATGAAATACACATAAAATGTATGGAAGTGCTGTGTGTAAGCTCAAAGAGGGTGTAGGAAGAATGCAGCTGTGAAATAGGGGTCCACTTCATGCTTTGAGTATGAACTTTGCTGCTTGACCTCTGGCAGCTTAGTTTAAAACTGACCTGTATTGCCCCCCACCAAAACCAAAACCTCAGGTGATGCAATATTAACATTTTTCCCATTCCAAGCCAGGTTATCATACTCTAGCTCACTAATCAAAAGAGCCAAGGAATGTGTGTCAGAAAGGAACTGGTGCCAACACATCTGTATGGATAAGAAGTAGCCCCCAAAATCTCCTGTGTTAATGTAGGAATGTTTGCAGGTCAAGAGATTGGACTCTGAAACTGTAACATAAGCAGTCCACAGTAGTTTGAATGCACTGACTGGGTGGTAACTAAGTGGGACATGGATGGAGGAGGTGGGTCACTGGAGGTGTATCCTGGAAGGGTTGTTTTGCCCTGTAGCACCCTTCCTTGTTTTTTAACTCTGCTTCCTGACACCTCCATGAGCTAAGCAGCTTTCCTCTTCTGGGCCCTTCCTCCTTGTTGTGTGCACCACCTTGGGCACAGAAATCAAGTCAGCCATCTCTGGATTGAGATCTCTTATACTGTGAGTTCCAAATAAACTTTTCCTCCACTAGGACATGAATCATATCTTCAGACAGGCACAACTAGAGTCTGGTCTCTGAATTTCCCTTTAAAAATCCTTTACTCCACCCCCCTCCTGTAAGGGGGACAGTAACTCTTGAGATAATAGACTATTAATCTTCTCATTTTCAAAAAATGTTTTCCTTTTTCTCAAAATTTTGTCCTTGTTATTTTGATCAGTACTAGGTATAAAGACAGAGCTTCTGGTAACAGGAGGACCTGGTTTAATTATGGTTTACCTTAAATATAACTATCTGGGGGCTGGAGCGGTGGTTCAGCGGTTATGGTGCTTGCCCGGCATGTGCAGGTTCAAACCCCAGCACCATGCACACACAAAGTGTTGGAGCAACGAAGGACACATGAAAAACTGAATAAAATTGATTCCTTCTTTCTCTCTCTTAAAAAAAAAAGAAAATCTGGAAACTTGAGTAGGCTCCACATGAATCGACAGTGTGCATGCCCGCCAACAAGAAAAGCACAGCATCTAAAATATAAAGGATACTTTATTTTGTCCCAGAGTCTGTTTAGATAAACCTGAGATTAATATTTTCAATTCTGGGTATGAACTGAGCATTCATATAAATGAATCAAAAGCAGCTTTCTGATAAGCCCTTTTCGGTATCCTGAAAAACTACCCAGTGGCCCAGTCTGAGACAAGGAAGTTTCAACAGACGTGTTCTCTGGCCTATATAGCCAAACTAAATCTATAGATGGGTATCTCCTGGCTTTTGTTGCTATAAATTATAATGGCTTCCACAGGACCTGCAAACAATCTAACTTCTTTTCCGCAGTTTAATCAAACTACATAAAATTCATTTTCTCTTTTTGCATCATTTGTTTATTTCTTATACAGGGAGGCAGATTTGATGTCAAGAAAAGATGTTATATAATAGTTGGGGAAATATTTCATTAAAAATCAAAGAATGACAGACCCCTTGCCAAACTCACCAAAAGGAAGATTGAAAGGAAGCAAATCAACAAAATCAGAGACCAAAATGGGGATATCACCACAGACCCATCCAAGATACAGAAGATTATCAGAACCTATTTTGAAAATTTATACTCTACCAAATTTGAGAACCTGGAAGACATGGACAGGTTCTTGGACACATACGACATCCCATCTTTAACACAGGAGGATATTGAAAATCTCAACCAACCAATCACAGAAAGCGAAATTGAAGCAGTAAT
>PVKS010020647.1:0-36484 GCA_004027875.1 Aplodontia rufa
GCACACCATGTTCACAGCAGCCTTAGACACAGTAGCCATGTATACAAGCATCTGTGTGCAAATGAATGAATACGTCCATCCAAGGGAGCCTCTGTCACCCAGAAGCAGGAAGGACACTTCAACACAGGCCACAACATGGATGACGTTACGCTAGGTGAGGAAGCCAGTCAGGAAGATAAATATTTTGTGATCCCAGTTCCATGAGGTCCCTGGAGGAGCCATATTCATAGGGAGAGAAGAGCAGGTGCCAGGGGCTGGGGAGACGGGCGGGGAGCGAGTGTTTAATGGGGACCGAGTTCCAGTTTGGGAGGATGAAACGGTGGATGGCTGCCGGCAACGGCTGTCAACAGCGTGGACGTGCTCAGTGCCAAGAACCATACGCTTCATGTGGTTACAGCGCTTGCCTGGCATGCGTGAGGACACGAGTTCAAATCCCAGTACCGCATACACAATGAAGTGTCAGAGCAACCAAAGCCACATGAAAAATAAATAAAATTGGTTCTCTCTTTCCCTCTCTCTCACTGTCCCTCTCTCTTAAAAAAATAAATAAATAAAACAATGGATAAAATGTTACACAAAGTGGTGGTTCTTCACATGAAGCTCATGTTTCCACTGGTGGGGAGGAGGCGCTCTCGTTCCCACCCATCCCCACCCATCCCCACCCAAACTTGGTATGGTCAGTCTTCTGTGACATCCTCAGGGCTGTGTGCTGGTAGGTCCTTGGGTGTTTAATTTGTGTCTTCAACTGCGTGATTAATGATGGGAGCATCTTTTCATGTGCTTTTTTTTTTTAAGAGAGAGGGACAGTGAGAGAGAGAGAGAGAAAGACAGAATCAATTTTTATTTAGCTTTTCATGTGTCTTTCATTGCTCTAACACTTCTTTGCGTCCGTATGTGGTGCTGGGGTTTGAACCCGCATCCTGGCGCATGCCAGGCAAGTGTTGTGACCGCCAAGCCACCGCTCCAGCCCCTCATGTGCTTTTTTGTTACTTCTTCATGAAGTGCTGGGACCATTTGGACCGTTTCAAAAACTGGGTTGTTTTGTTCTTACCAAGTTGTGAGCATTTTGAGTTTATGAATATCTCACGTCTATATTCATAACACGTGTGTGCCTGTGTGCGATGTTATTGCTCCAGTTTCTTGTTCGCTTTTTCATTAATGTCTCTTTTTTATTTAGGAGAGGAACAGTGAGAGAGAAAGAGAGAATCAACTTTATTTAGTATTTCACATGGCTTTCGTTGCTCTGGCACTTCGTTGAGTACCTGGTGCTGGGGTTCGAGCCTGTGTCCTCGAGCATGCCAGGCATGCCACGGAGCCACTGCCCCAGCCGCACATCTCATACCTTTAGTATTATATTTTAAGTATCTTTCCCTAACCCAGGGCTGCACAATTTTCTTCTGTTATTTTTTTTCATGGCAGTTTGATAGTTTTAGGTTTTCTATTTAGGTCTATCATCCATTTGTAGTAATTTTCATATATGGTTCAGGGTATGGACTGACATTCTTTTTTATTTGGATTTCCAATTGTTCCAGCATCATTTGCTGAAAAGACTCCTTTCTCTACTGAGTCATGTTTGCATCTTTGTCAAAAATCAGTTGACCGTGGTTGTGTGCATCTACTTCTAGAATCTTCCCTGTTTCACTGATCACCACACTGAGTTATGAACGTTCTAGTTCTTTTTTTTAAGGGGAGGGGGAGAGAGGAGGATCAACAGGCAGGCAAGTGCTCCAGCTGCTGAGCCGCCTGTGGTTCTTACGCAATGCTTTCTCTTGGCTTTTAAGAATATCTTCCTTATTCTCAGCTACTCGATTGAACCGGCGCTGGTGAAGTGCGTGTGCACCGGTATTCACGTGAAGCTTAGAGTTTGCTAAGCTGTTTGGATCTTTGTATTCACAGTTTCCATTAAATTTAGAAAATCTTGGCCATAATTTCTTCAAATATTCTTTTCAGCCATTGCTCTTCCAGGGCCAATTACACATAATCCTAATGCTGTCCCCAAGTCACTGACAATTATTCATTTCTTCCCATATCTGGGTTTAGCAGTTTCTGTTGCTACATTTTGTATTCACTGTTGTTTTATTTTTCTTTATCTAATCTCCTGTGATGCCTGTATAGTGATTTTTTTGTTTCTGAGATCCCGTGTTTCAGTTCTAGAACTTCCAACTGTTCTGTTTTATCTTACTTTATTTCTTCGTTAGTTTCATAATTTTCTCTGCCTTAAGCACAGTAATGAATGATAGTTTCTCTGAAGTCTTCAAATGTCAATTCCATCATCTCTTTCGCACCTGAATGGTTTTCTATTAACTTATTTTCTCCCAGGTTCACATTTTTGTGTTTTCTTTTTTGTCTAGTAATTTTTTTAAAAAAAGAGAGAGAAGGACAGTGAGAGAGAGAATCAAATTTATTGAGTTTTTCACGTGGCTTTTGTTGCTCTGACACTTAGCTGTGTATGTGGGTGCTGGGGTTTGAACCTGTGTACTCACACATGCCAGGCAAATGCTGTGACCGTCAAGCCACCACCCTAGCCCCTGGTCCAGTAATTTTTAATGGATATTGGACATCATGAAATTTATGTTGCTGTTTGGTTTCTGTTTTTTCCTTTAAACAGGACCTGGCTTTCTTCTGTCAGTTAATCCACTTGCAGTTCTGTCTAGTCTCTGCTGGTGTAGGTCCTGGAGTTGCCTTAACCTTACTGCGAGGTTGGCCCTACTCCTAAGGCATGGCCACTGTGAAGTTCCTGCTAAGTGTGAGTTCTTCCCCTGGCAGCTGATTGGAACCCAAATGCCCTCAGCCTATCAGAGACCCAATAGTTAGTCAATGTTTGGCCTCCATGTGTTTTTCTCTGCCTGGACCCCAGAAGTGCCACCTACTGGGTGCTTATTCACACAGTGACTCCAGAGGAGTCCGGGGAGGAGTCCTAGAGCACTTCCTGTACGCAGCTCCCTCTGCATGCTGCCTCTCGATCCAGCCGCATGGGCTTCCCTGCCCTTCCATCCCTGCTCAGCTCAGCAGAGCCACCTCAACCTGCTTTGATTCTTCTTCTTGCTTCATGTTCAAGAAAGTGGCTCCAGGGCCTGGAGAGGTGGCTCAGCAGCTGGGACACTTGCCTGGCATGCATGAGGACTCAGGTTCGAACCCCAGCACCACATACGCAGCTGAGTATCGGAAAAACAAAAACCGGATGAAAAACTAAATAAGTAATTCTCATTCTCTCTCTCTCTGTCTCTCAAAAAAAAGTGGCTCCAGGCGGGAGGTCAGGAGGTGATCCAAGAATTCAAATTTTAAACATAGTTTGTCCAATTTTCCTCATGGGCAGAAAAACTCTTATTTTTATTTTTCCTCAATGCTTTGAACATATTAGTTCTCTGTCTCTGGGTTTCTAACGTTGCTGTTGACTAGTTTGTGCCAGTCTACTTCATCCTAAGACACCACTGCATACATGGCCCAGCCCTAGTTTACTTCCAGGAAGCAGCAAGAACTCTGGGTTATAACTGTCAGGTCAGCGGGAAGGTTGGTCCAACCTCAGACATTTGAAACGGCAGGAAATGTTGTAGGAATTTGTGTGTATCTTAGAGCTGGTGAATGAGGTCGTTTTCATTCATCCTGGAATGTCCTCTTTTTTGTTACTGTTTCAGATTCGTCTCTGATGTCTTCTTATTTCATCTGGAATATTTATATGCAGATAATTGTTATTTTTGCTGCTTGGCATACATTTTTTCCTAGATCTGAAATTTGATGTCTTTGAACATTTATGCAAAATTCTTAGCCACTATCTCATCAAATACTTCCCCTCCTCGATTTTCTCTTTTTTAACTTTCTGGAACTAATTAGACAACCATGAGGCTTTCATACCCATCATGCACATCTCCGAAACCCTCCTAGTTCTCATTCCCTCCTCACTTTGAATTGCATTCTGGGTGATGTCTTCCAATCTGTCCTCTGGTTAACTAATTGTCTCTTCAGCCAAGATGGTCCACTAAATAACCCATCAATCGAGTTTTAGTTCATTTACTGTATTCTCTTTTTTTTTTTTTTACAGAGAGAGAGAGAGAAAGAGAGAATCGATTTTATTTATTTATCTGGATTTTTTTCCCTGACAGATGTGTGCTGGGATTTGAACCTGGGTCCTCGCACATGCCAGGCAAGCACTCCAACTGCTGAGCCACTGCTCCAGCCCTTCTTTTAATACATTCTGAATACACAATTTTTGGTTTTTCTTCAAATTTTTCTGGTTATTTTATTTGAATTCTGTTTTGAACTTATTTTTGTTCCATTTTAAACATTTTAAAATCTTTTGTGTTTATTCTTGATTATTTTTACTCTGTGAAGCACATACCTACTATCAGAAATGCTTGAGGATCTAACTGTCGTATTTCTGCTGACTCTCACTTACATTGAGTTACTTCTTTGTGTGTTGGGTAATTTTTATTTTGAGTCCAAATGTGGCCGACAGTGACAGACCTGGATGGAGGACACTTTTGTCCAGAGCGCTGCCATTTGCTTCTCAGGGCTCCAGGGGGCGCCACCACCTTGTAGCTATTTTATCTTGGTGTCAGTGGTGAAGTTTCTTTTTTCATTTCTTTTTTTTTTTTTTTAAAGAGAGAGGGACGGTGAGAGAGAGAGAGAGAGAGAGAGCGAATCAATTTTATTTAGTTAGACCTTCGCTGCTCAGACACTTCATCGTGTACGTGGTGCTGGGGTTTGAACCTGCGTACTCACACATGCTGAGCCACTGCTCCAGCTCCACTGGTGAAGTTTCTTTTCTTTCTTTTTTTTTTTTTTTCAAAGAAAGAGGGGACAGTGAGAGAGAGAGACAGAGAGAATCAATTTTTATTTAGTTTTTCACATGGCTTTCACTGCTCTGAGACTTTGTTGTGCATGTGGTGCCGGGCAAGTGCCGTAACCGCTGAGCACCGCTCCAGTCCCTCCACTGGTGAAGTTTCTTAACCTAGGGGGAATATAAATTTGAACTTCAAGGGTCAAATGCTTTCCCTCATTTGTGGGGGCCAGAGCAAAACCCAGGTCTGGGTGAAAGGTAGTAAAGCTCATGTACTAGACCCACCAAAGGCGTAGAAATACTTAATCTAAGGGAACTATAGATACGTAGTGGGGCGGGGGAGAAGGAGGGATCTAGGGAGACAATCAACGCTGTGGCACACTCTTTATCCCCTTGAGAAGCCAAATAATACTTAAGCAATCATTTGATGCTGGAAAATTCACAATGATAGATATCAAGAGACTGAGGGGTGGGCCAAGTGGGGGGGTGACTCTGGATTAGAATCAAGTGCTTATCGTATTGTTACCTTAAATAAATCTATGATTGCACAAGAACTCAACCCCTTAATAAAAAAAGAAAGCAAGACAGACAGAAAGAAATTTAACCTTAGACAAACATCAGCGACATCCTCTGCCCTTTTCTCAGGAAAGACCATATCTGTCAATTTTTAAGCTTCGGCAGCAGAGGTAGCTGGGACAGAACGAGTCGGATTTCCATGTTGGTAGCTACTCTGATTTGTGCTGGGTTCCCTCTTTCGGGGGAAGAGATTTGGTCCTTGGACTTTCGCGTGAGCTCAGCAGCGCATTCTAAGCTTGGTGTAAATAATCCCCATCTCCATATTTTAATTTCAAGAGTGTACTGTTGGGATCAAAGCTTGCTTATTCTTATATTTATTGTTACATTTGGTCTTCACCTGGAATCTATTTTTGTATTTGGAATACCATAGAGTTCATTTTTCCCTTGTTCAGCCGGTAACCAGCCCTAAGTATTATCAATTCATCCTTTTTCATTGAGAGTGTGATTGTGTTTGTCATAAATTAACCTAACAACCTGGCACCTGTTCTGTCCTTCTTCTGTCCCCCTCAGCTCTATGCCCATCTCCATATCCACGCCATGCTGATGAGCTCCCAGGGGCTTTCTGCATGGACTGGTGTTGGAGAACAAAAGTCTGCTTTTTAAAAAAAGGAGACTAAGAGACAAAGAGTTAATTTAAAAAAAGATTTTATCTTTTTTTTTTTTCCCTCTACTTCGTGTGTATGTGGTGCTGGGGTTTGAACCCAGATCCTTGCACATGCCAGGCAAGCACTCTACTGCTCAGCCACCGCTCCAGTCCCTTTCATTTTGGAACTTTCTTAACTGTTTTCAAGGATTTATTTTCACGGACTATTTTTCACCCCGTTTTCTGAGGAGGTGGTTCTCAGTGTGTATTTGCCACACTTAGCTGTACAGAACTGAGCAGTTGTGTGTGGGGGTAGAAGTTCATGTGGCCAAGTGGCCAGGCCTCTGTTGGGCCTGTTCCTCCCTGAAGAAAGGGGGTGTGGTGACTAGCCCTCTGGGCTCCTTTCCTGCTGGGGAGGCCCAGCCCAGGTTGGCTCAGCCCAGGGGCACCCCTTGAGCAACCCATGACCCTCAGTGGTGAGAGCACCTGTTTGCGGTAGGCAGGTACGCACCTCATGGACCTGTTATATCCACCCACCCCTTGCAGCTCTCAGAAACCCTCAAACATCCGCGGGAGGCAGGTGCTTTAGATACCATCTCCATGCTACAGAGCAAGAAACCGGGGAACAGAAAGCTGAAGTGCTCTCTTCCTGAAGATGTCAGTTGGTTTAAAAAGTGAACCAGGGGTTGAAGTGGGGGCAGGTGGGGAGTGCAAAACGGCCAAATTATATCATTACACGGCCACTGTGCGTTAGCAACGACGCATGCGGGAGATCTCAGTGACAATAGCTAAGGTCTTTGGTGAGTGCTTCCCGCGTGCTGTAGGAGCGTTTTGGAACTTTCTTAATATTTTAGGAGTATTAATTCACTGTTCCCAGAATCCTCTTATCTAAAGACCTGATTATCAGCCCCACTTAACAGACGCCCAGATGGGATCAGTGGACATGAAGTAACCAGCCCAAGGTTACCCAGCCGAGGTACGTTGATGAACCCAGACCTTCTGCCTCCAGGGAATGCGCTGTCATATAGGTAATGTGCTGTCATTTAGGTAACCCCCAAAATGACCACCCACAAAGAGTGTGTAAACCCCAGGGTTGCCTTCAGATCGTCTGCAGAGATGGCAAGTTAATATGCAAACACGGAAGCACTGCCAAGGTGGAGCCTACAGCTTTTTCTAAATGTTAAAACTATTGTTTAAATTATATTTGGAATTTTTAAAATATGAAGGTAGTGGCTGGCTCTTAACAGGATTCACCCTAGAAGGACTGCTCTGAATTTTTAAATTTCGTTGTAGCAATCAAATATCACATATTTATGTGTGTTTTGAGTATATTCAAATACGTGTAAACAATTTAGAAGACATCTTTCCTCACTGCCTCTGCGGTGCCGGGCATACAGCAGGCGCTCTGTGAACACAAGTGCTATGAACAGATCTTACAGTAGCCCACAAAGAGGGTCTGAAATTCTCCCTAATTTATCAAAGAGGAAGCCAAGGTTCTCAGGGGATGTGTGTGGCTAATGATGTGCAGCCAAGTCGTGGAGCTGGTCTTTGAACCCACACATTCGGGGTCCAGAACCAACACTTTGGACCATGATGCTCCCCCAGGTGAAGGTCTGGTGGGTGGGGCTTGACCCCCACGCACCAGCCTTCCTGCGTGACTCTCCCCTTTGTGCCCAGCAAAGTGAGCCTTGCTTTCAGGCATTTGCTGTAACTCGTGAGCATTTGATGGGCAGATGTCGCGCCATGCAGTGCCTGCGCGTAACAGACTCTAGGGGTACAGGGGTTCTACGTCTCCAACCTTGTGGGGCCATTTCTTGCTGTTTTAGTGTCCACAGAATTCCTCTTCCCACTCCAAACAGGACTCGTGATCTGTCCCTGGGGGCTCTGTGGTCCACCGCAGGGATCTGGCGTTGCTGCCCCTGGGGCAGATTGTGCTGGCCAACCAGAGAACCAGGACCCAGAGGACCCAAAGGTGAACGCAGTGTGGGCCTCAGGGGCTGCCCTGGCCCCCAGCGAGAGCTGTGACAGTCGGGTACGTGCTTAAAGCGCTCTGTGCTCTGAGCTCTGGGCAGGTGGCCCTGTGCACGGTCCTCCTCAACCCGCTCAACCTGTGAGGTAGGTACTTTATTCCCGCTTTTCAATAAGGATAAAACTGAGCACAGAGAAGTCAAGGAACTTGCCCAGGATCACACAGAAAGTGGCAGAGCAGAATCTGAGCTAAGAGAGTTTGGCTCCTGAACCAATCACCCCAGGAGACTTGGGCGGCTGGGGAGGCTCTGGGGCGAGGTGAGCAGCTGTCATGTGAGAGGGGCCCGGCTGTTCTCTGTGTGGCAAAGGGCAGGTGGGGGCAGCGCAGGGCTGTGGTGGGCTGTAGATGCAGGCAGAGGGGAGCGGGAATCCCAGCTGTGCTGCTCCTGGCTGTGACCTGGGCAGGGCACCCTGGCTCTTGGTGCCATTTCTTCTTTCCGAAGTGAGGCAACTGCCTCCCTTAGGGAGTTTCTGAAGATCAAGTGGTGACAGTGGCCCCCAAAGGCTCCGCTCCATGACAGGTGCTCAGCAAAAGGTTTCTTAGGGGCGGTGCTGGGCTGCGGCGGCAGGGGAGCACCTGCCTAGCATGTGAGACGCCCTGGGCTGAATCCCCAGCACTGAAGGAAGGCAGTGAATGCCACAGTACGTGAGTTACAGCTCTACAGCTTTAGCTGCCTTCCAAAGAGTTCCAAAGAGTTCTTCCGAAGAGTTGCATAAATCACCGGCACGCAAAAGTTTAATAAAACATTTTTTCTTTTCCACCTTCTTGTAATATTTCAGATGAAAGATGATCAGAAATAAGCAGTAACCCTGTGTCAGTTAGAATCAGGCTCAGCTGCACATAACAAAAAAGCCCCAGATTATAGTGGTTTAGACCGTATAGAAGTTTCTCTTCCTCACAAGTGACATCAAAACGTAGGTAGTTCAGGGCTGACGCGGAGGCACCACAATCAGCAAGGGCCCAGACTCCTTGCATCTCACTGCTCTGCCAGCCTTACCATGCTACCTCATGGTCCAAGGTGGTTGCTGAGCACCACCCCTCATGTCTGCTATCAAGATAGCAGGAAGGAAATAAAGGTGAAAAAAGATAACCTGGCTTCCTGAGTGTGTTCCTGAAGTTGCATACTATACTTCATTTTAGTCTCATTGGCCATAACTTAGTCACATGGCCCCACCTGGCTGCAAAGGAAGCTGGGAAATATTCATTCCAGTGGCCGCACTCCCATTTAAAAAACGGTTCAGTTTTTCCTGAAGAAGGGCAAACATCCTGCAGGCCTGCCACAGCCACAAGGAAATGTGTGATGAGCTTAACTAACACCAGTCCTTGTTCTTAGAGCCAGGGCTGAGTCCTAAGTGATGGAAACTTCCCCTGTGCGTTGATCCTTCCTGTGTGACCTTCTCAATGGTCCAGTCCCATTTCACAGGAGGAGGTGGATTCAGAAACGTCCAGCGACCTTCCCCAGGTAGCAGGTGCAGACAGTGGTGGAGCAGGAGGAGAATGTAATGTAAGAGGGCCACTGAATCCCAGTGCCAGCGAGGCCAGCTTCAGTCACGGTCACGGCAAACCCAAGGGTCCCCCTCAGTCATGGTCATGGCCACCCCAAGGGTCCCCCTTTGGTCACAGTCATGGCCAACCTGAGGGTCCCCATTTGGTCACAGTCACGGCCAACCCGAGGGTCCCCCATGCCGGGCGCCTGCCCTGGCTCCTCTCTCTGAATCCCAGTTCCAGTGAGGTAAGAGCTGGTCCTGCGCTGGCCAGGAGAGGACACCAAGCACAGGGAGGTTTGGTAATGTGCTCAAGGCTGCCCAGCCAGTGCATGGAGACTTGGGGAGGTGGCTGCCGCCAGTCTGTCCCCAGAGCCCACCCTGCACCCTCCACCCTCACTGTCCCCAGCTCTCCCTTCCCACTGTGCTGCAGGTTGGGCTGCAGCGTTGCCACCTAGTCCTGTTCAGAAGCACTGAGTGCTTCCTCTGTGGCGTCTCAGTCTGCCCAGGCTGCCACCGCTCAGGGCCACAGGCCAGGCGCTTAACCAACTTCTTTATTTGCTCACAGCTCTGGAGGCTTCAAGTCCAAGACCTGGGTGGCAGCACCGTGGGTCCTGGTGAGGGCTCTCCCTGGCTTGCCACTGCTCTCTGTGTCACTGCGTGGCGGGCAGAGAGTGAGTGAGAGAGATCTTCTTATTTAGGGTGGGCCCACACTGTGACCTCGTTTAACCTTCCTGCCTGCTGAAGCCTGCTTTCAGAGACAGTCTTCAGTGTCAGTTCAGGGCACAGAACAGTGTTTATTTAGCTCGTAAATAAATGAACTTGAATCTGAACTGAGGTGGGGACCATGATATCATCCAGAGAGGGACAGTGAGAGAAAGAGAGAAGCAATTTGTTTTTTACTTAGTTTTTCATGTGGCTCTCGTTGCTCTAACACTTAGTTGTGTATGTGGTGCTAGGGTTTGAACCCACGTCCTCATGCTTGCCAGGCAAGCGCCGTAACCGCTGAGCCACCGCTCCAGCCAGGAACTGTGATACCTAAAGCCAGGCCCCAGACTCTGGCACGAGCCATTTCCTGACTACGATCGTCATCTTCATCCAAGCTGGAGTCTGGTATGCCAGGATGAATTGCATAAACCAAATATTTCTCCCTTGCCTACGGTGTGGGCCTGGGAGAGCCTGCTGGTTGGTTTCCTCCCTGATTGGGGGGGGGGGGCGTGGAGTCCCTGCTCTGCTAGACCTGCGGCAGCTCTGGCTCCACACCCACCTTGCTCCTTTGGTTGTCTTGTATTCAGGAGCTGCAGAGGTTCAGAGACCCACAAGGTGCAGGGCTGGGGCGAGTGTGCTGCCCTCAAGCCCCCGCTGACTCCAAAGGGGTTTTGCCTGGTGGACAGAATCCTCCCTGTAGAACCACGATCTGAAACGTGCGGTCTGCTGTGCTCTGAGCACAGGTGCTTGCCAGTGCAGAGCCCGGGGGGGCGGATTCTTTTCTCCCCGATTTTGTCCGTCAGTGAATTTCCTCTGGCCCCATTCTTTCTAAGAAGCCAGTCTTCTTGGCTCAGGCTCTTTCTCTTTTAACTGATGTACTCGCCCTGTGGCATTGCTGTCCACGTGGTGGCGCCCTGTGCCAATGCAGAGCCCTCTGTGTGGCTCCATTTAGGGCAAAGCAATTTATCATAAATCCTTCAGGAGAAAAATCCAAGAACAAAAAGCTGAAAAAATATCCCTGCAGCCTTCCTAGTCCCCTTGCCTTAGTAACCATGGTTTCTGGGCAAACTAAAAAGCCATGCTGCAGGATTTTATTTTAATAGAGAAGCTAAAACAAAAGGCTAAGGATGGCCATAAAGTGGTAAGCACATTTATTTTGATTTTCGACTCAGTGCTGGAACATGGAGAGTTAGAAGAAATGCATTAAAACATTCCCTCTGATTGCACAAAACCCTTCCCTGATGCTACAGCAGAGGAGCTGGGTGGGAACAGAGGACAAAGTGGCCAGCCATGCAACAGGGGCAAAGGTGACATGGCCCATGTCCTGCTTGACCCCAGGCAGTGTTGGGGTCTCCCTTGGAGACGCTGGCTCCAACAGAAGCTGCAAGTGTGGTCCCAGCTGTGGGCTTGGCAGTGCCACTCAACGGCTAAGTCACATTGTCACTTGTCCCTTCCTGTGACGTGAGGTAGTGATTTCCTTCAGGTGGGCAGTGAAACTCGGACTCAGGGACATGTGCATGTGAAGGCCCCAGGAGAGGCACGCGAACATGTGGCAGATGACCATGACCCCCCAGTGGTTAGCAGGACCCAGAGCTGACCCAGAGCTGACCCAGGCCCCAGGGAGCTCTCCAGGGTGCTGGAAGTGTCCTGCTCCTTTGCAAACCCCACGGAACTGCATAGCTGTGGTGTAGGAGAGAGCAAGTCATTCATTGAGCACCTACTGTGCGCCAGCTGCCTGGTAACCATTACATAACTTGCACAGGAAGGAAGGTCCAGGCTCCCACACCTGCTGGTGACACAGAGACAGCTGTTGCCTCTCTGGGTGGCTCAGTCTCCCCTTCAATGGACCCCGCTCCTGCTCTGCAGAGTTGCTGGGAGCACAGAGCATGTGGTGCAGAGAGAGCACTTGGTAGTGTATTATCGTCATCGCAGGCTGTGACTCGAACACGCAAGTCACTGCTGACAGTCTCGAGCTCTTCCTTTGTGGATTTCTGTTTCAGAAGAGGAAAGGGGTGGCCCAAAGGCTAGGAAAGGAAAGCACCACGGGTCTTTCCATTACCTGCACACCTACAACTGGGTAAGATGCATGGAAATTACTCTGACCTGTTGTGAAAGTCACATTCAGGCTTCCCCTGTGGCCTGGGCCCCAGTCCCATCTCAGCACCCCTATCTTCATTAGGGTCCTTGATCGTGAGGGGACCCATGCTCTGGGGGGTGCAGGGTGGATTGTCTGGTTCTGTAAGCTGGGATAAGTTCTGATGCTGGCCGAGCTGGTCCTGAGTCGTGGACAGACAAGGGGAAGGTTTGGAGAGGCTTGAAGGGCACAGGCGCACGGTGGCTCTGGCCGGCTGATCGACCCCTTTCCCGTGGCCCTGTGACCTTGCCCCTGTCCTGTCCTCTGCAATGTGTGTGAAGAACAGGGGACCCCTGCCAGCTGCTGGCCACTGTCCTGAGCATCCCTCTCCCACTCTGGAAGCCTGTGTGGGTCTCTCTGCATCCACAGGAATCAAATGATTCTAAAGTCCAGGTCTTGTCCTCTTGTTCCTAACTTGTGTGAGCGGGTTCTCCAGGCTGTGGCCACAGCCTTTCTCACTGTCCCTCAGGCTGAGGCCTTCTTGATCAGGAGGGTGGGGACCTTCACCTGTGAGCAGGTGGCGTCACGGCCATGACGCAGGGGACTGAGGTGCAGGTGGTTCGCAGACTCGCCCACAGGAGGCCGCACAGGGATTTGGACAGGGTCCTTGTCAATCATCTGTGCAGCCCTGTTGCCCCAGGGCGAGCCCTGGGCCTTTCCTCAGACTCCGGTGAACCGGTCACACAACACGTTCCTCCCTTAAGTTGCCCTCCAATTTCTGGTTAAACTGAAAAATCTGGGCAAAACCATGACTTCTTTCTATGAAAATCACTCGGTGGAAATAGCAATGGCCTGCCCCACGGGGGTGCCGCCCTCAGGGTGCCGTGTGCTGCTTCTGGGCACAGTGGGCTGGATGCCCCGACCTTTGCTGAAATAACGAAGATGCTGGCGGTTCAGTGGGCGCAGGTGTCTCGAAAGGAAAAGCAAAGAAGTCTCGTTCTGCTGGGAGTGAGGCGAGTCCCTGTGTGAACGTGGCCCTGGCAGCCTGCAGCCTCCAGCAAGGGCCACCCCTCCTAGTGCATCTTTCCACACTGGAGTCAGAGGGAAACTTCTGGAACGCAGGCATGTGGTGTTTGTCCCCCCACCCTTCAAGTAGTGACCAGCTCCTAAACCAGGTTAGGCAGAAGGGCCCGGCCTTGAAATAGGGGAGTATCACTGAGGTATGGGAGATTCTGGGACAGCTCAAGATACGTAGATCTCCCCTGCGCCTCTCTCAGGCACCTCACGCAAAGCTCTGTTCACTTAAAGGAAATGTTTTGGGGGCATTTGCTTTGTGTGTGACACTGTTCTACGTGCTGGAGATAGAAATGAGAGCAGGAGAGTTGAGGTGCCCACTCTCCCGGGGCGGGGGTGGCAGGGAGAGACGAACAAGGGATTCTGGGGCACAAGAGTCCCTGAGTGTGGGCGCCAGGCTGCAGCTTTGCACAAACCAATTCTACGGAGGGACCCTGTTCACAGAGCACCTACTGCTCACCTGCGGCAGATGTGTGTGCTGGGGGCGAGGGCCACGGACGTCCACGTAGGAGGTGAAGTCAACACCCTTTCCACATGCAAAGCTGTCCAATGTCATTTCCAGCACCCCTGCCCTTCCACCTTCTGATCACACCCTGCCTGTTCCAGGGTCACTGCCTCCAAGAAGCCTTCCCACTCCCCTTCTAAGCCCGTCCCTCCCCAAAGCCTGTCCTTTCCCAGTACAGTGCCCAGCCTCCAGAGTGTCCTTCCTTTGGGTCAAATGACAAAACCCTTAACTGAAGTTCTTTAAACTTCTGCAATTCCGACTTGTTATGGTCGGAGCAAACTCTTCCCACTTGCAGGGTGACCGAGTCGATTAGTAGGCGACAGCCCTTTCCTCCCAACCCCGTTTGCGATCAGCTGGGCACAGCTGTCAGTCAGATGAGATTAGAAAGCTAGAAGGAGGATGGCTTTGGATCAGGCACCAGCTGTTGGACACCTTTGCCGTCCTGGCCAGGGCAGGCCCTGACCACACGGTCATTAGCAGTCCTGAGCCCTGGCTCTGTGCCTGCCAGCAGATTGCAGGGTAGAGGAGGAAGGGAGGGACTGTGAGCATCTCCAGTTCTCAGTCCCAAGTTCAGATCTCAGATGAGTCCCTTCTCCATGGAGGGGAGAGCAGCCCATGAGGCCTGGAGGGCAAGCCGAGGGAGCCCCGTCCACCCAGAAGAAAAGCAGGAGGGAAAGAAGTGCCCCCGGCACACACAAAGCAAAGCCATGTGGCTAAAATTGGCCCCTCGTGTTCCAGTCTGCCTGGCAGAGACCAAGGTACAGCGGCCTTTGCTGAGAAGCAAGGAGCGAATGGAAAGCCCCCAGTCCAGGGCTTTCGGTAGTGACCACTCTCACTTTTCCAAAGTCCCCGTCCCCACCGCCACGCCTGGGGCTTCTCCGAGGTCTAGGTCTAAAAGCTGCACCTTGCACCATCGTCCAGGGTCCACTGGCCAGACTCATGTTCTTGCAGGAAGAGGGCAGAGGCAGTGGGCAGGGTCCAGGAGCCCGAAGAGCTGTGCTGAGGAACTGTCCCTGCACCAGCACCAGCCAGCCCGTAGGTGCTTTTTGAAGATATTGTACTTGATAGTCATTATTCACATCAAATTGCGGGAAGTAATTCCTGTGCATTTAATTACCTGACAGTGTTCTTGGAGACCTTCCCATCCCGCTGGCCCCGGGTTTGCGATGGCCATCCATCAGCATCTACCACCACAGCCCTGTCCCCAAGGGGCCTGCAGTCGAGGGCGTTGGGACTCAAGCAGGCCACACCAGGGGACTGCAGGGTGGAGATGATCTGTGTGGGCCTGAAGAAGAAACAGGAGTTGCCTGTCACTGTGCAGGGAGACAGCAGAAGGGGCCACTTGTGAGCAGCCGTGGGCCTGCGCTGGGGCTGATTCTCCTCTGTGTCACCTGTGCCCACTCCAGGACCCTGCACAGGTCAAGTGCTCTTGTTAGCCTGAAAGATGATCGAATGTCCCTTCAGGGGCGCCAGTGGTGCCACCGTCCCTGCAGCCCCCACACCACAACCTGCAGAGAGGAACTTACTATGAGGTAGTGAGGTCCCTGAAAGCGGAAGGTCCTAATGAGCCCCAGGGAGGTTAGACAGGAGAACACCCAACCCAAGAGCGGGAGAGCCTCAGGTGCTCTGTTCCTTTCTTCCAGAAGCACGTTTACCAGGACAAGCAGCGCGACATCAGTGCACTGCTGGCTGCCAGAGCTCCGGCTTTCCAGGCCCTCCTGCTGAGGGGGTGCCCATGGTGACGTGGCATGCATGGGGCTGGGGTGGGTGGAGCGCCTCCTCCCAGGGGTTGGCATGGCAGGGAGCTGCTGGACGGTGGCTTGAGAGTGTGCCCCTCAGTGTCCACGCTGTGGAAAACCCACATCCACCCTGCCCCCGGGAGCTGGCTTGCCATGCTCCTTCTCCACCAGGATTGGGCCCCACTAACGACAGGCGGCACCCATTCCCTCCCACACTGCAGGGTCAGAGAAGAGTTGGGGGGGGGGGTGTCAGCAGGGCTGGGCCATGGTTACTGTGGGGTCTTGGAAAAGGGAAAGGAGCCTGAAGTTATGAGACAGCCAGTGCTCCAGCAGCAACATGCAAAGTCTCTGGGGCTCACTAACGAGCAGGTTCTGATGCACCTGGTGCAGGGCGGGTGCAGGGCAGAGCCTGGGATCTGCATCTGTGACTGGCTCATAGGCACTGATGCTGCTGGACCAGGAGCCGCGCTCTGACTGTGCCACTGCCCACAGCACTCACCGATCCCGTGCTCCTGTAGCTTCCTGCTGTGGCCCCAGGGCACTGCCCCAGGCTCTTCTCAGCCCTTTTGCTGGGAAGCTCCCAGCTGAGCACCCCTAAGCTGTTCATGTGGAGCTGGAGGAAAGGACCCTGCATCCCTCCCCACAGTGGTGGGACAAATCCAGGGTGCATTTCACATACCCCGAGAGGTGCCCCAAAGCCTGCCTCACCTCCCCACCACCCCCAAGTGCTTCCTGGGATCACTTGTACCCCGACAAACCATTTAAACCAAAATCCTTATCTCAGGGTCTGGCTTTGGGGGGACCCAGCCTCAGCCAGGGAAGGGAACCCAGTTCATTGAGCACTTACTTACCATGCCTCCCCCATCCTTTTGGGAACCCTTGTCAATTTCAGCACTTACCTGGGACACTTCTACGTTTAGGCTCCCAGCTGCCATCAGCCACCATGGCTTCAGTCCCCTTGAAGGGGCACATGCCAGCCCAGTATCATTGGGTAGGTTCAGGAGCCAGCCTCTGGTCCCACACCACTCCTATGCAAGGAGATGGTTGCAGGGTCCACCCAGCATCCATCCCTTGCTGTGCCCTACACTGTGCACAGTAGGGGCAGGTCAGTGTCACCTGGACACCGACAAAGCCCTCCTGTCCTTCACATGGCCACCTCGCTGATGAAGCATATCTCAGGGGCTGAGCCACACCCAACTCCAGGACCAGCTGTATGAGTCCCAGGCCCCAAAGGAACCTGCTGAGAGACTTGCCTCCCAGTGGTCAGGACCTGGGCTCCCAAGCCCAAAGGCCAGGTTTGAATTCCAGCTCTGCCACTTGATTCTGGCCTGGCATGAATCCCCAAAGCACTCTCTGCCCAGCTTCCTCATCTGAAAAATGGGGCTGTAATATTACCTTATGTTCAGGCTTGGCATGGAATGATGAATTCCACCACAGAGAGGATGAGGCTAGTGCGTGACACCCGCTCCTTTGCTCTGGGGCACGGCCCCCTATCCTACCGTCATCCAAAGCCAGGATTAGCAAACCTTTTCCATTAAGGGATGGATGGTAGATAGCTTAGGTTTATAAGCCACATGGCCTCTGTCACAACCACTTAAAGCTGCGACTGTAGCTGGAAAGTGGCCACAGAGGATGCATAAACCAAGGGGCATGGCTGCGTGCCAATAAAGCATTATTTATAAGAACCTGCAGAGGGCCACATTGGTCCAGAGGCGGCTCCGCTCTGGTGGGTTTCTATGCAACATCAGTTAGATTTCAGTGCCTGGAGATAAAAGGAATCGATTGGAAACCTCTGGTCCAGCATTTCAGAGCCAGCAGATGTGCTCCACCCAACTAACACGGCGGTCTGCGCTGGTTCTGAGGGAGCAGCAAGGCTTCCGTGCGGGATCTGCGGATCTGCGGTGCCGGATCTGTGGAACCGGGGCTGAGCAGCATGTGTCAAGACCTCGGCCTTCCTCAGGTGGTCAGGGTGTGGCTGGGCAGCCCAGAGCAGCTGTCATTCCCTGCTCAAGCTCTCCTCCCTGAAGGTGCCATTTTTTAGAGCTGAGCAAAGAACCTCATCTTTATTAATCATTCATGCCGAGGCCTTGTGCTATCTTCTAATTTTGTGATAGTAAATTATTATACCAAAACCTGGTGTGTTGCAAGAAAAGGCCACTCCAACAGAGTTTGGTTTTTAAACAAACAAATAAAATGTGTTACTTCCTTATTTAAAACAGGGTAATTTTTTTAAAGTTTGCTATATACAAATATAAGGGCAATAATCGTAGTATACAATTCTAAGAATATATCACGGGTACCCTGCCACACTGACAAACGACCTGATTTTGTTTCTTCTTGCTTCTCGATCATCCTCCTGCCGTGCTGGCTGAGTGCTGATGGATGGCGTCCAGGCCCCTGCATTTCCTGTGAGTGTGCAGGGACTGCAGACCTCGGCTGACAGGGGCTGAGGAGTCAGCTACTGAGCCTTCTGAGAGTGTGCTATGGCCAGAGGAGGCACTGCCACCCTCTAAGTGAGGTCTCAAAATCAGGCTGAACCCTTTTCTTCCATCAGGACCAGGGAACTCAGGAAGAGAACTTGGAGGGCAAGGGCCTGGACTTCACAGCCATCCGTTAAGTGTTTCTGGGGGAAGAAGAAGGGCGCCATCTGGAGTGCTGGGCTGAGACGTCCTTCCTTGAAGGTGCCCTCCTGATGCCTGGGAGGGGACTGTCCCCTTATTTGTCAAGGAGAGGGGGCATGTTGCAAGGTAACGGTGAGAGATGAAGCGGAGACCAATGTAGGCCAAATGAGAGTGTTTATTAGCTGGCCGGCGGCTGCCCCCACAGCCTCTCTCTGCAGGATCTTATAAAGGCAAGAGTCACATCCTCCTAGGAGCTGGGAGTCTGCAGGTGCACAAAGCAAGCTCATTTACAGAGCCAAAGTGTGCAATGCATCGACCACGCTGTGGTCGGCAGCAGAACATTCTGTAAGGCTCACACCCAGGAGCCCACGATACCTTGGGACTTTCCACACTCAGGGGAGCTCAGCTATGGTCAGACATGGAGCCTGTTAGGCTCAGGCCTTGACACAGGCCTCTGGGGTTAAGTTAAGGATCTGGAGCTGGGGTGGGGCTGCTCTGTCACAGGTGTCCTTACAAGCAGGAGGCAGGTGGAGATGACACAGGACAGAAGCATGTGTGACAACAGTGGGGAGATGGAAATGTGCCCAGGTCCTGCAGCAGGGGCAGGAGGAGCAGGGAGGTGCCAGGAACTGAGTCTCCCCAGAGCCCCCAGAGGGAGCGTGTCCCACTCACGCCTGCATCCTGACCTAGGGCAGGCAGACTTTGGACTCCTGGCATCCAGAATTGTGAGAGAATGGATTTCTGCTATTGTAGACCCCTACGAGGGTGGCAATTGGTCACAGCAGCCCAGAACACTCCCTGGACTCGGGAGCTGAATCATGCCCCTAGCACCTCTCAGGGTAGCCTTCCTTTCTGTGTCCCTTGGACAAAGGTGGCTCAAGACCAAGTGTTGGGGACACACAGGTGGGATGGTAGTCCCAGGTCTCCTACCAGTGAAAGTCAAATGAGAGCTTCAGGAACCTGCTGAAATCAGGGGTATCACTGTTGAGGACCCCAGGAACTATTAGGCAAATCCAAGGTGACTCAGAAAGCAGCGATTCTGAGATGGCCTCAGTGAGGGGACAAAGTTCCCAGAGAAAGCCTGACAGGGTGGGGGTGGAGGGGCGTGAGGCGAGGAGGGGTCCCAGGCGACGAGACAGGACATGCAGAGGCTGCAGAGGGAAGCAGTGACAGGCATATGGAGTCCTGTCAGGATGCCTGGACCAGACCTTGCGTGACATGTGGGGACAAGGACAGGCAGGTGGGGACTCATGTTGTCAGATGCTGGTGCAAGCTGTGTAATGTGTAGCTGTTTCCTCTCTGAGTTTTAATTGACAATTGTTATAAATGAAATCAAACATGTGGTCGGGTGTGGGTGAGCAAGGCAGAAATTTTACTTCGGCTGAAGGGTGAAAGAAAAATGCACACCTAGCAGTACCGCCCTTTGCTGTAATTAGAGGAGCTCAGGTGCACCGTCTGCGAGATTGGCTGAGATTAGGTGGAGGCGGTGCAGAGAGGGAGTAGGTGGCGACTGGGAGAGAATGGGGGTGGGGGTCGCTGCACACGTGGTGAGGATTCATACTGATTCCAAGTTCACCGGAAGAAGATGGCTGGGTACCAGAAGGGGTCCTTGGAAAGAGGTGAGCGGACACAGGTGGGGGAGTCACTGTCTTCAAAGGGGAAGGGGGATAAAATGGAGGTAGCGGGTTACACATCACAGTCTTTCAACTTTGACAGGAAGACATACATCTTACACAAGGAATACATATTCCGTTATCAAATGAATAACCAAAAATGAATTTTTAGGAGCAGGGAGACTTCATGGTGACATTTTTCTGGAGGGCCACAAAGAATCTGCTCTGCACAGGGCGTGGAGGTGGAGGTTGGGCACCGTTGACAGTTGCTTTCACCCTGCAGTTTTTGTTCGTTTTGTTTTTACCTTAATCACGTAGCTGTGAAGTTGCTTTCAGCTGCCTCCTTTTATCCTTAGAAAGTGTTTGGAGGACCTGGAGGGCCAAGGACCTCCTGAGTCCATCCTCTGCCTCTTGACCAGAGGCCCAGCCTGCAGCTGCCCCCACTGGAGGGACTGCACCCTGCACCGCTGAGGTCCCTGTCCTCCTGGAGACAGCCCTGGTCCCCATAGCCTGCCTGCCAAGGCCTCCCACACCCACGCATGCATCTCCCTGTCCAGTCTCACCGGCTGCCAAGCCCCCGTCCCTCAGGGGCTGCCAGCAGTGCCTTTCTTCCTGTCCACACGGTGACCTTACACAAGTACCACAAGGTCAAGCCCTGCTGTCCTCGCCCTGTGCCCCTCGGAGCCCTGCCGAGAGTGGATATGAGTGCTGACTTCCAGAACACGCCGGAAGAGTTGGGCTGTGGCCATGGTGTCGGTCTGACAGCACTGTCCACCAGGACTGGAAAGGCTGGGAGGCCAGTACCTGGGCGAACGCAGCGAGCACAAAGCTGCTCCTGCTTGGATTTGAAAGAAGCAGCAGCAAAGTCCCCCTGCCATCGGGAGTGACACAGGACAGGTGCCCTCAGAACTTTCTGGGTGCCCATGACCATCTGCTCTGGATAGAAGCTCCTAACCTCTGCATCAGGCTGCAAGGATGTGTCCAGCGATTGAATGAACTTTAAGTTCACTCACGACCAAGCCTGAAGGCCACCAAGCTGGCCCACCTGGATGTCACCATTGCCTTGACAATGACGATGATGTGCTTCTCTCAGCAGAAGAGGGCCTGGGGACTTCGTGCCGAGGTGCGCACGCCGAGGAAGATGGCTCTGGTCTTGGGCACTGACCTCAGGGGCATGTGGGGTCCTGTCTAGAGGTGTGCGCATCTGAGGTTCCCTCCCCTGCTGCCCCCTCCCACCTCTCCACCCAGCCCCTCTGTCTTCCCCACAGGCGCCTCCTGTCCCCCTTGTCCCTGGGGTTTGCTCTGACCCCTTTTTCTCCTCCATCGCTGTGGTCCCTCAGCAGGGTCATCTGCACCTTGGGCCCCATGACATCCTCACCTGTTGCCTCTCCTGGTTCCTGAACATTCCCAGACTCTCTGCCCTTTACATCTAGTGTGGTTGGGTGGGAGGACCTTAAACTCCAAGTCTGCCAGCTTCTCCGGGTGCCCAGTGATTGTCCTCCCGCACCCTGCAGAGGGGACGGAGACATGAGGCCCCTCCGCCCCTCCACACCCCTCTGTGGTCTGCCCAGTCCCATCTGTGTCCCCCAGGACTGCTCACCCTCTCCAGCTCCCCCCACCCTCTAGTCCAGGGCCCCTCACCCTCACCTGGACTTGGGCTGCCACCCACCAGGCCCCCTCCTTTCCTGGCTGCTGCCCACCCACACCTGTTCTCTGCCCAGCAGCTGCAGCCATGCTGCTCTTCCTCACAGGGCCCCCATGGTGTCCCTTCTTGTCCCTGAGAAAATGACCCCAGCCTCAGCAGGGTGCTGTGGCCTTTCCAGGCCCATCTCCAGCCCTCTCTTTTCGGGCTCCAGCCCCTGGCACAGGCCAGCAGCAACAACAGGGCCCCACACAGGCCCCTCTGCCTGGAAGTCATCCGACCCCTTCTCAGCTCCGTCTTGTCCTTTTGGCATGCAGATCAAAGGTGGCATCCTCAGGGCAGCCCTGCCACCACCTGGGTGCACAGTGCACCTCTGTACCACCCATGGGCCTCTCATGAGAACTGAGGCTAGCTGTTTTCCTAAGTTGTGGTGAAATGCACAGATCGAGTTTGCCATGTAGATGCACAATTCCGTGGCACTGAGTGCCTCCAGTGTCACCCAACTGCCACCTCTATACCCAGACCAGAACGCTCTCATCACCCCTGCAGGTGGCCCTGCACCCGTTGAGCTCCACTCCTCCCCTCTCGGACCCTGGTGGGCACCGACTGCCCTGCACCTCTTCTGTAGCTTTTCCTGCTCAGGTCACTTCGTGTGACTGCACCCACGCGGGCGGCCTTCTGCCTGGCTCCTCCACTCAGCCCCGGGCTCGCGCCTGCATGCCCACACTAGCACCTCTTTTGTTCTCACGTCTAAGCAGCCTTTCCAGCACGAGGAGATGCTGCACCCTGTCTTCTGCTCCTCACGGGTGGGCATTTGGGCTACGCTGCCCTTGGGCTGCTGGGAACAGTGCTGCTGAGAACATCCGCGTTCCCATGTTCGCGAGGCCACCGGCTCTCCTGAGTGTGTACTTAGGAATGGAAATGCTGGGACGTACGGTAACTCGATGCCTAACTTAATATGTCACCAGCGTTGAGGAGGGCTCCTGCTTCTTCCCACCTTGGGGACACCTGGCACTTTTGTTCTGTTCTTTACGTGAGCCTCTTCCTGAGTGTCACCAGTCAGTTTTCCATCACTGTGACAAAATGCCTGAGATAGGCAACCTAGAAGGAGGAAAGGTTTATTTGACCCACAGTTTCAGAGGTTTCTGACCATGGCTGCCTGGCCCTGTTGCTCTGGGCCTGGGGCAGTGTCGTACGTCATGGCAGGAGACTGTGGCTCAGGTGACTGCTCACTTCATAGCGGCCAGGAGAGAAGCAGGGGCAAGGTTCCCAATATCCCTTCAAGGTTGCACTCCCACTAGGCGCCACCTCCTAAAGGTCCCACACGTCCCCTAGTGCCACAACAGGGGAGCAAAGCTGAGACACTTGGCTCTGGGGTCCTTCCAGGTTCACACCACAGCAGGGAGTGCGGCGGTGGCTCCTGGCCACTGCTCTTGCGCCTTCTTCCGCCCCGGCACGGGCCTGGCACTGGCCTGCGCTGACTAAATGAACGGACGATTTCGGAGCTAGGAATCAACATCCAGACCACGCTCAGGGCGCCCACTGCGCACGCCTCACGAAGGGAGGGGGAGAACGACTTCTCACCAGAGTCCGTGTCCCCTTAGAGAGCCACAAGCTGGTCTCTGTGGGAGCTGGGTTTAGGGCAAGTTGAAAGGAATATTTCGGGCTTCTGTGACAAAATCTCCCTCTTAAGGAGGTTTAGGTTTGCAGGAGGGAGCGGCTGCTCCACTTTGTGAACGTACGTAGCGCTCGGAATTACGCTCCCTCGGACCTAAAATGGTCCACTTTGCGTCGTGTGATTTATCACAATAGGAACGAACGTGCCACCACCGGCCTCTCTGGGGAGACTGCGTCCACGCCTCCGGCAGGGTCTCCAGTTTTCAAGCAGCTTATGATGCGAGGATCAGGGAGTCACAGAGAGGGCGAAGCAACCAAGGATGCCTCTCCAGTCCGGGGCCCCTCCAGGCCTCACAGAGCTCCTCGTGCCAAGGGAGGGGATCCCTGAAAGCACAGTGAGAAGCAAGGTGTGGTGAGCATGGCCGGCTGCAGCCGGCTCGTGGTGGAGGGGCCATCCCTTGACAGGGGTCGGGCGTCTGCGCGTCTCTGAACTCGACGGCCAGCACATCTTCTCCAGAGGTGAAGTGGGTTTGGGAAGGAGCATCACAGTGGGAAGGAGGATGCTGAGGCAGGGCAGGGTACAGAGCCCAGTGCAGGGGCTGCAGGTGCTGCTTTGAAACAACGGTCCCTGCTCGCAAAGGTCCATAACCAGGGTGGCCCAATGCAGGGACGAGCGGTCACTGGGTGCTGGACAGATGTCCTTACAGAAAGTGCTTGCATAAGGGCATGGTGACCTTGCTGCAGGCCGCGGCTCTGGCAGGGACTTCTGTGGGAGCTCTTGTCATCAGGCACGTGTGTGTGACATCCCTGCCTCCCCACCTCCTGGGGCCACCTCTTTATTTTCCATCATAGCTTGACAAACATGACATGTTGATTCCAACAACTTTCACGAGATGCTGCCAGGCACATAGCTGCATATGTTGTTTAAACTGCTTCCCACTTTAAAATTCTGTATGTGCATGGTAGAAACAAAACACAAAGACAGGGAGAGGCGAGTTCTGCTTTGCTCAGAGCCCCCTCCTGCAGATGGGCCCCTGCGTCCCAAGCCATCAGCCACCGTCGGTTTCCAGAACCCCGAAGAAGCATCCCGTGGTGTCTGAGCTCCCGCTGGGCGGAGCAGGTAGGTTGGGCAAAGCTTCCATGCTGACGCTCATGCTAGATTATTTTGGCTGGAGTTTCCACAATCAAACCAAAGCCACACGGGCTCTGTTAACTGTTCCAGTTCTCAGATCTGCCTGTCATGCACTCTCTGCCACAAACTCACACAGTGACAGGGCCTAGAAACAAGGTGGCACTCTCAACCTTGCTCAGAGCATCCTCAGCTGTGTCGTCAGCTATGTCTGGCTCAAGGCCCTCGAGTCCCTCCAACTACCTCTGTGTTCAGAGAGGCCCAAGGCCCTGAGCCTCCCTTGCTGACCAGAAGCCATCCCTGTCCTCAGGGAGATGAAGACAGTCACCCGCACTGTGGCGACGTAGGCAGTTCTTCAGCTCGCTGCGCAAGGAGCACCTGCTGGGAAGCCCAACTCCAGAGGCTCACAGGGACCTGCCTCTCTAGGGACATAGTTCCATGGGGTACCCTCCTGAGAGGTGATGCTACTAAGGGACAAAGCATCACAGGAGACCTCCTCTCAGGGGACACTCCACACCAAGAATCCTTGTAACAAGGGACCCATCTCACAGGCACAGACCTCACAGAGGACCAACTCACAGGGACAAAATTCATAGGGACCCACCTCACCGAGAACCACATTACAGGGATCCACCTTACAGAGGACCAACTTCACAGAGGACCCACCTACAGGGACTCAACACACAGGACTTACTTCACAAGGACCCACCTCAAAGGGACTTACCTCTCAGGGAGTCATCTCTCTGGGATTCACCTCACAGAGACCAAACTTACAGATGACCAATCTCATGGAGGACATAACTCACAGAGACTCACCACACAGAGGACCCACCTCACAGAAACCCACCTGAAGAGGGCCCACCTAACAGGGACTCACCCCACAGGGACCCAAATCACAGGGACCTAACTCACAGATGACCCACCTCACAGATGACATAGCTCACAGGGACCCACCTCACAGAGGACCAACCTCCCAGAGACCAAAATCACAGGGACCCACCTCACAGACAACTCACATCACAGGGACTAAACTCATAGGGACCCACCTCACACAGGACATATCTCACAGAAGACTCAACTTACAGGAACCCACCTCACAGATGACATACCTCACAGAGGACCCACATGAAGGGACTAACCTCAAAGG
This sequence comes from Aplodontia rufa, assembly GCA_004027875.1. Lineage (NCBI taxonomy): Eukaryota > Metazoa > Chordata > Mammalia > Rodentia > Aplodontiidae > Aplodontia > Aplodontia rufa. The sequence continues at coordinate 25,319 of PVKS010020647.1, forward strand.
GACTCACCTACAGGGACCTAACTTACAGATGACCTACCTCACAAGGTCTAACCTCACAAAGGCCACCTCACAGGGACTTACCTTATAGGGACCTAACTCACAGTTGATCAGCCTCACAGAGAACATACCTCACAGGGACCCACCTCACAGAGAACCCAACTCAGAGGGGCCCACCTCACAGAGGACCTACGCCCAAGGATCAACCTCACAGAGACCCAACTCACAGAGGAAATACCTCAAAGGGACCCAAATCACAGTGAACTAACTCACAGATGACCAACCTCACAGAGGGCATAATACCTTAAAAGGACTCACCTCACAGAGGACACATCTTACAAAGGACTCAATCACAGGAACCCACCATACAGAGAGCCTACCTTACAGGGACTAACCTCACAAGGACCAACATCACACAGACCCACCTGAGGAGGAAGCATCTCACAGGGACTCACATCACAGGGACCCACCTGACAGAGACCCACCTGAAAGAGACCCACCTCACAGAGGACCAACATCACAGGGACCAACTTCACAGAGACCCACCTCACAGAGGACCCAACTCCCAGGGACCCACCTCAAAGTGATGCATCTCCCAGGGACCCACCTCATAAGGAACAAACTCACAGATGACCAACATCACAGAGGAAATACCTCACAGGGACTAAGCTCACTGAAGACCCACCTCAGCAAGGACCCAACAACAGGGACCCACCTCACTTAGGACCTATCTCACAGAGACTAAGCTCACAGAGACTTACCTCACACAGACTCACCTCACAGAGGAACCTCCTAACAGAGACCCAACTAACAGAGAACCCACCACACAGGGACACACCTCACAGGGACTAACCTCACAGGGACATACCTCACAGAATCCCACCTCACAGGGACTAAACACACACAGACCCATCTCGCAAACAAAATATCTCAAAGGGACCTACCTCACAGAAGACATATCTCACAGGGACCCACCTCAATGGGACTCACCTAAGAGAGCAAACACTGAGAACCGACTTCACAGAGGACCAACCACACAAAGAATCAACCTCACAGAAGACTCAATCACAGGGACACACCTCACAGGGACTAACCTCATAGGGACGTAAATCAGAGGGATCCACATCACAGAGGACATATCTCACAGGGACCCACCTCAGAAAGCACACACCAAGAACTAACCTCATAGAGGACAAAATTCATAGAGAATCAACATCACAGAAGACCCAATCACAGGGACTAATATCAAAGGACACACCTCACAGGGAATCAACTCATTGGGACCCAACTATGGAGGACATAACTCACAAGGACCCACCTCACAGGGACTAATCTCAGAGGGACTCACCTTACAGAATCCCACCTCACAGACACTATCCTCCCTGGGACCCACTTCACAGGTAACTAACTCACAGATGACCAACCTCACAGGGGACATAATACCTGACAGGGACTCACCTCACAAAGAACCCGATCACAGGGACCCACCTCACAGGGCCCCACCTCACAGAGACTCAACACACAGAGGACTTACTTCATGAGGACCCTCCTCAAAGGGACTTACCTCTCATGAACCCATCTCACGTGGACTCACTTCACAGGGACCTAACTTATACCATACCAGCCTCACAAAGGGCATACCTCACAGGGACCCACCTCAGAGGGACCAACATCACAGACAACCCACCTTGCAGGAACTAACCTCACCAGGACCCACTTCAGAGGGACCCACCTAACAGGGCCTAAATCACAGGCACCCACCTCAATGGGACTAACCTCACAGGGACTAACCTCACAAGGACCTACCTCACAGAATCCCACCTAACAGGAACTAACCTCACGGGCACTCAACTCACAGGGACCCATCTCACAGAGGACATACCTCAAAGGGACTCACTTCACAGAGGACATATCTCACAGGGACCCACCTCACAGAGGACACACCAAGAAACAATATCACGGAGGACCAAACTCACAGACAATCAATATCACAGAAGACACGATCACAGGGACTATCCTCACAGGGACCCACCTCACAGGGAACTAACTCACAGATGACCAACCTCACAGAGGACATAATACCTCACAAGGACTCACCTCACGAAGGACCCAATCACAGGGACCCACCTCACAGAGGACCTACCTCACAGAGAGTAACTTCACAGGGATCCACCTCACAGAGAAACTAATTCACAGGGACCCAGCTCATAGGTACTAACCTCACCAAGATCCACCTCATAAGGACTCACCTCACAGGGTCTAAACTCAAGGGCAACTACCTCACAGGACTAAACTCACAGGGACCTACCTCACAGAATCCCACCTCACAGGGACTATGCTCACAGAGACCCAACTCACAGAGACCTATCTCACACAGGACATACCTCAAAGGGACCCACCTCACAGAGGACATATCTCACAGGGACCCACCTCAAAGGGACACACCTCAAAGAGGACACAGCGAGAACCAACCTCACAGAAGACCCAATCACAGGGACACACCTCACAGGGACTAACTTCAAAGGGACATACCTCACAGGGATTCAAATCACTACAACCCACCTCATAGAGGACATACCTCACAAAGACCCACCTCAGAGGGACTAACCTCAGAGGGACTCACCTCACAGAATCCCACCACACAGGGAGTATCCTCACAGGGACTCACCTCACAGGGACTCACTTCACAGAGGACATACCTCACAGGGATGCACCTCAAAGGGACTCACCTCAGGGAGGGCACACTTCACAGAGAACTAATATCACAGAGGACCAACCTCACAGAGAGTCAACCTCACAGAGGACTAACCTCACAAAGGAACCAATCACAGGGACACACCTCACAGGGACTAACCTCAAAGGGACATACCTCGCAGGGATTCAACTCACTGGGACCCACCTTACAGAGGACATACCTTACAGAGGACCCACCTCCCAAAGAACTCATCTCACAGAAGATCCACCTTACAGAGGACCCACCTCACAGGAACCCACCTAACAGAGGACCCACCTACAGGGACTCAACACACAGCGGACATACTTCACAAAGACCCTCTCAAAGGGACTGAACTCACAGAAACCCATCTCACAGGGATTCACCTCACAGGGACTTAACTTACAGATGACCAGCCTCACAGAGGACATACCTCACAGGGACCCACTTCACAGAGCACCCAATTCACAGAAGACCTATCTCACAGGGATCTACCTCATAGAAGACACACCAAGAACTAACATCACAGAGGACAAAACTCACAGAAAATCAACATCACAGAAAACCCAATCACAAAATCTAATCTCAAAGGGACACAACTCACAGGGAAGCAACTCATTGGGACCAACCTACAGAGGACGTAACTCACCAGGACCCACCTCACAGGGACTAAACTCAGAGGGACTCAACTTACAGAATCCCACCTCACAGACATTATCCTCACAGAGACCAAACTCACAGGGAACTAACTCATAGATGACCAACCTCACAGAGGACATAATACCTCACAGGGACTAACCTCACAGGGATCCACCTCACAAAGACTCATCATATCGAGAACTTAATTCACAGGAACCTATCTCACAGGGACTCACCTCACAGGGATCTAACTCACTGATGATCAACCTCACAGAGAACATACCACACAGGGACACACCTCACATAGACCCACCAGACAGAGAGGACCTACTGTCCAAGGATCAACCTCACAGAGGACCAACCTCACAGAGAAAATACCTCACAGAGATCCACCTCACAGGGACTAAGCCTACAGGGACCCACTTCACAGAATCCGACCTCACAGGGACTATCCTCACTGGGACCCAACTCACAGGGACCCCTCTCACAGAAGACATAAGTCAAAGGGACCCACATCACAGAGGACATATCTCACAGGGATCCACCTCACAGAGGACACACCAAGAACCAACATCACAGAGGACCAAACTCACAGAAAATCAACATCACAGAAAACCCAATCACAGGGACTAATCTCAAAGGGACACAACTCACAGGGAATCAAAACATTGGGACTCACCTACAGAGAACATACCTCACAAGGACCCATCTCACAGGGACTAATTTCAGAGGGACTCACCTCACAGAATCCCACCTCACAGACACTATCCTCATAGGGACCCACCTTACAGGGAACTAACTCACAGATGACCAACCTCACAGAGGACATAATACCTCACAGGGACTCACCTCACAGAGGACCTACCTCACAAAGGACCCAATCACAGGGACCCACCTCATAGTCGACCTGCCTCACAGGGACTAACCTCACAGGCACTAACCTCACAAAAACTCACCTCACAGAGAACCTAATTCACAGGAACCTATCTCACAGGGACTGACATCACAGGGATGTAACTTACAGATGACCAACCTCACAGAGGACATACCTCACAGGGCCCTCTTCGCAGAGGACCCAACTCACAGAGGATCTGTCTCACAGGGAATAACCTCACAAAGACCCACCACACAGGGAACGACCTCATATGGACCTAACTCACCGATGATCAACCTCACAGAGAACATTCTTCATAGGGACCCACCTCACATAGACCCACCTCCCAGAGGACTCAACTCACAGGGACCCACCTCACAGAGGACCTACCATCCAAGGATCAATCTCACAGAGGACCAACCTCACAAAAGACACAATCACAAGGACCCACCTCACAGAGACTTACTTCACAAGGACTACCCTCGCAGGGACTCACCTCACAGAGACCTACCTCACAGATACCCACATCACAGAGGACCCACTTCACAGGGACTCACCTCACAGAGGACCTATCTCACAGAATACCCACCCTAAGGGACTAACCTCACAGGGACTTACCTCACAGGGCACCCACCTCACAGCAACTAAAATTACAGGGATGAACCTCACAGAGGACTCGCCTAATAGGGACTAATCTCACATCGGACCCACCTCAGAGGTGCCCCACCTCACAGGGACCCACTTCACAGAGGACCCTCCTACAGGGACTCAACACACAGAGGACATATTTCACAAGGACCCAGCTCAAAGGGACTTACCTCTCAGGGAATCATCTCACAGGAACTCACTTCAAGTTGACCTATCTTATAGATTATCAACCTCACAGAGGACATACCTCACATGGACCCACCTCACATAGGACATATCTCTCAAGTACCCACTTGTGAGAGAAAACATCGAGAACCAACCTCACAGAGGCCCAAACTCACAGAGAATCAACATCATATGAGACCCAATCACAAGGACTAATCTCCAAGGGACTCGCCTCACAGGGAATCAACTTATTGGGATGCACCTATAGAGGACATACCTCACAGAGGACCCACCTCACAGACCACTCACATCACAGTCGAAGCCCATCACAAGGACTAACCTCATGGGACCCACCTCACACAGGACATATCTCACAGGAGACACAACTCACAGAAGACTCAACTCACAGGAACCCACTTCACAGAGGACCTACCTCAGAAAATATACACACTAAGGGACTAACCTCAAAGGGACTCAACTCACATATGACCTACCTCACAGGGACCCACCTCACAGAGGACCTACTGCCCAAATATCAACCTCACAGAGACTTAACTCAGAGGAAATACCTCACGGGGACCCACTTCACAGTGAACTAACTCACAGATGACCAACCTCACAGAGGACATAATAAATCACAGGCACTCACCTCATGCATAACCCACCACAAAGGACCCACGCTGGGACCCACATCACGGAGGACCTACCTTACAGTGACTAACCTCACAAGGACCAACATCATACAGACCCACCTGAAGAGGACCCACCTCACAGGGACTCACCTCACAGGGATCCACCTCACAGAGACCCAACTCACAGGGACCCATCTCAAACAGGACTTACCTCAAAGGGACCCACCTCACAGAGGACATATCTCACAGGGACCCACCTCAAAGGGACACACTTCAATGAGGACACAGCGAGAACCAACCTCATAGAGAACTAACGACACAGAAGGCCCAATCACAAGGACACACCTCACAGGGACTAATTTCAAAGGGACATACCTACAGGGATACAATTCGCTATGACCCACCTCACAGAGGACATACCTCACAAGGACCCACCTCACAGAGACTAATCTCAAAGGGACTCACCTCACACAATCACACCTAGAAAAGACTATCCTCACAAGGACTCACCTCACAGGGACCCACTTCACAGACGACATACCTCAAAGGGACTCACCTCAGGGAGGACACACCTCACAGAGAACCAATATCACAGAAGACAAACCTCACAGAGAGTCAACCCCACAGAGGACCAACTTCACAAAGGAACCAATCACAGGGACTAACCTCAAAGGGACATACTTCACAGGGATTCAACTCACTGGGACCCACCTAACAGAGGACATACCTCACAGAGGACCCACATCACAGGAACAAACCTCACAGGGTACCACCACTCAGGGACTAACCTCACAGGGATTAACCTCATAGAGACCCAACTCAGAGGGCCCCACCACACAGAGGAACCACCTCACAGAAGACCTACCTCAAAGAGTATCCACTCTAAGGAAATAACCTCACAGGGACTCCATTTACAGAAGTCCCACATCACAAAGTACCCAACTTAAGGGATAAGCTGATAGGGACTTACCACACAAGGGACACACATCAAAGCAACGAAACTTACAGGGACTTACCTCAGAAGGACCCACCTCACAGAGAACACCTGAAGAAGACCACCTCACAGGGACTCAACTCACAGAGACCCCCAACACAAAGGACCAACGTCACTGGGACCAAACTCACAAAGGACCCACCTCAAAGGGACTTACCTCACAGGGACCATTCTCACAGGGACTAAGTTCACAAGGACCCACCTCAACAGGACTAACATCACAGGGACAAACCTCACAGGGAGTAACCTCACAGGGACCTACCTCATAGAATTCCAACTCACAGGGTTATCCCCACAGGGACCCAACTCACAGGGAATTACATAACAGATGACCAGCCTCACAGAGGACATAATAACTCAAAGTGACTCACCTCACAGAGGACAAACCGCACAGAGGACACATCTCACAAAGGACCCAATCACAGGGACCCAACTCTCACAGGACCTACCTCACAGGGACTAAAGTCACAGGGAACCACCTCACAAAAACTCACCTCACAGAAAACAAACATCACAGAGAAGCTAATTCATAGGGATCGGGCTCACAGGTACTAACCTCACCAGGACCCATCTGACAGGGGCCCAACTCACAGGGGCCCACTTCACAGGGACTAGCCTCACAGGAACCCACTTCACAGAGGACATACCTCACAGGGACCCACCTCAAAGGAACCCACCTCAGGGAAGATACACCTCACAGGGAATCAATATCACAGAGGATGAACCTCAAAGAGAGTAAACCTCTCAAAAGACCAACCTCACAAAGAGCCAATCACTGGAACACACTTCACAGGGACAAATCTCAAAGGGATTCAATACACTGGGACACAGCACATGGAGGACATACCTCAGAGAGGACCCCCATCACAGGGATTAACCTCACAGGGGCCCACCACTCAGGGATCCACTTCACAGATGATCCACCTCACAGAGATTAACCTCATAGGGACCGAATTCTGAGGGACCCACCTCACAGAGGACCCACCTCACAGAAGACCTACCTCACAGAGTACACACCATATGGAAATAACTTCACAGGGACTCCCCTTACAAAAGTCCCACCTCACAAAAAACCCACCTTAAGGGACTAATCTGATAGGGACCTACCGCACAAGGGACTCACCTCACATTAACGAACCTTACAGGGACTAACTTCACAGAAGACCCAACTCAGAGTTCCTCCAAATCACAGGGAACCACTTCACAGAGGACACACCTACAGGGACTCAACACAAAGAGGACATACTTCACAAGGATCCCCCTCAATGGGAATTAAGTAACAGGAACCCATCTCTCAGGGATTCACCACGTAGGGACCTAACTTACAGATGATGACCAACATCACAGAGGACATAACTCACAGGGACCCAACTCACAGAGGACCCACCTCACAGGGCCTAACTTCACAAAGACCAATCTCACAGAGGGCAGAGCTCACAGGTACCCACCTCACAGAGGACCCACCTCACAGCGACCTACCTCACAGAGGACCTAAGACCCAAGGATCAACCTCACAGAGACCCAACTCACAGAGGAAATACCTCACAGGAACCCACCTCACAGTGAACTAACTCACAGATGATCAACCTCACAGATGGCATAATAACTCACAGGGACTGACCTCACAAAGGACCAATCACAAAGGATCCAATCACAGGGACCCACCTCACAGAGGACCTACCTCACCAGGGACTAATCTCACAAGGACTCACCTCACACAGACCCACAGCACAGAGACGCACATCACAGAGGACTCACCTCATAGGGACTCAACTCATAGAGGTACCTGCTCACAAAGGACCCAAACACAGGGACCCACCAACAGAGGACCAACCTCACAGGGTCTAAACTCCCAGGCAACCATGTCTCAGGAACAAAACTAACGTGGACTTACCTCAGAAAATCCTACTTCTTACAGACTATACTCACAGGGACCTATCTCACACAGGACATACCTCAAAGGGACCCTCCTCACAGAGAACATATCTCACAGGGATCCACCACAAAGGGACACACCTCAAAGAGGACACAGCGAGAACCACCCTCACAAAGAACCAACTTCACAGAAGGCCCAATCACAGGGACACACCTCACAGGGACTAATCTCAAAGGGACAAACCTCACTGGGATTCAATTCACCATGACTCACCTCACAGAGGACATACCTCACAAGGACCCACCTCACATGGATTAACCTCACAGAGACTCACATCACAGAATTCCACCACACAGGGACTATTCTCACAGGGACTCACCTCACAGGGACCCAAATCAGGGAGGACACACCTCACAGAGAACCAATATCACACAGGACCAACCTCACACAGAGTCAACATCACAAAGGAACAACCTCACAAACAAACACCTTACAGGGACTAACCACACAGGGACTCACCTCACAGGTACCAAACTTACAGAGACCCACCTCACAGAGGACCAACATCACAGCATCCAACCTCACAGAGGACCTAACTCACAGGGACCAACCTCAAAGGGAAGTACCTCACAGGGACCCATCTCACAGGGATCTAACTCTCAGGAAACAAACTCACAAATGACCCACTTCACAGGGACCCAACTTAACGGGATCCACCTCAGGGAGGACACACCTCACAGAGCATCAATATCACAGAGGACCAACCTCACAGAGAGTAAAACTCAGAGAAGACCAATGTCACAAAGGAGCCAATCACTGGGACACACTTCAAAGGGACAAACCTCAAAGAGATTCAACACACTGGGAACCAACTCACAGAGGAAATAACTCAAAAGGAACCCCATCACAGGGACTAACCTCACAAGGTCCCACCACTCAGGGATCCACCTCACAAACAATCCAACTCACAGGGATTAACTTCATAGTGACCCAACTCTGAGGAACACACTTCACAGAGGACCCATCTCACAGAACCCCATCTCAGAGAAGACCCACATCACACAGTACACACTGTATGGAAATACCTTCACAGGGACTCCCCTTAAAGAAGTCCCTCCCCACAAAAGACCCACCGTAAGGGACTAATCTGATAGGGACCTACCGAACAAGAGATTCACCTCACATTAAGGAACCTTACAGGGACTAACCTCACAAAGGACCCAATTCACAGTTGCTCCAACTCACAGAGACCCACTTCACAGAGGACACACCTACAGGACTCAACACACAGAGGACATACTTCACAAGGACGCTCCTCAATGGGAATTAAGTAACAGGAACCCATCTCTCAGGGATTCACCACGTAGGGACCTAAATTACAGATAAACAACATCACAGAGGACATCACTCACAGGGACCCAACTCACAGACGACCCACTTCACATGGCCTAACTTCACAAAGACCAACCTCAAAGAGGGCATAGCTCACAGGTACCCACCTCACAGAAGACCCACCTCACAGGGACCAAACTCATAGAGGACCTGCCGCCCAAGGATCAAACTCACAGAGACCCAACTCACAGAGGAAATACCTCACAGGGACCCACCTCACAGTGAACTAACTCACAGATGATCAACGTCACAGAGGGTATAATAACTCACAGGGACTCACCTCACAAAGGACCCATCACAAAGGACCCAATCACAGGGAACCACCTCACAGAGGACCTAATTCACGAGAACTAATGTCACAAGGATCCACCTCACAAAGACTTACCCAAAGAACACCAACGTCACAGAGAAGCTATTTCACAGGGACTCAGTTCAAAGGTACAAACCTCACCAGGACCCACCTCACATGGACTCACCTCACAGGGTCTAAACTCACAAGCAACAACGTCTCAGGGATTAAACTCACGTGGATCTACCTCACAGAATCCCACTTCTCAGGGAATATCCTCACAGGGACCTATCTCACACAGGACATGTCTCAAAGGGATCCTCCTCACAGAGGACATATCTCACAGGGACCCACCACATAGAGACACACCTCAAAGAGGACACAGCGAGAACCAACCTCACAGAGACACAACCTCACAGCAGACACAATCACAGGGACACACCTCACAGGGACTAACTGCAAAGGGACATACCTCACAGGGATTCAAAGCAGTATGACCCACCTCACAGAGGACATACCTCACAAGGACCCACCTCACAGGGATTAACCTCACAGAGACTAACATCACAGAATCCCACCACACAGGGACTATACTCAAAGGGAATCACCTCACAGGGACCGACCTCAGGGAGGACACACCTCACACAGAACCAGTATCACACAGGACCAACCTCACACAGAGTCAACCTCACAGAGGACAAACCTCACAAAGGACACACCTTACAGGGACTAACCACACAGGAACTCACCTCACAGCGACCAACGTTACAGAGACCCACCTCACAGAGGAACAATATCACAGCGTCCAACCTCACAGAGGACCTAACAAACAGGGGACCACCTCCAAGGGACTTACCTCACAGGGACCCAACTCACAGCAAACAAACTCACAAATGACCCACCTCACAGTGACCCACCGCGATGGGAGCTGGCTCTCAGGGACCCAT
>PVKS010020648.1:0-36470 GCA_004027875.1 Aplodontia rufa
CTATTGGAGTCTTGTTAAGGAAGGTGGTGCCGACTCCAAAATCTTGGATTGTTGATCCTATTTTGTCTTGTAGCAATTGTTGGTCTAATTTCTAATTCTTTGATCCATTTTGATTTGATTTTTGTGCAGGGTGAGAGATAAGGATCTAATTTCAGTTGTCTGCATATGGCTGTCCAGTTCATCCAGCACCATTTGTTGAACAGACTGTCTTTCCTCCACATTATATTTTTGCCCCCTTTGTCAAATATCAGATGGTTTGTGGGTTTCTCTCAATATCTTCTAGTCTGTTCCATTGGTCTTCATTCTGTTTTGATACCAATACCACGCTGTTTTTGTGATACCTCCCACTTCCTCTTTCTTGCTTAGTAATGTTTTGGCTATTCTGGGTTTCCTGTTATTCCGAATGAATTTGAGAATTGCTTTTTCCATATCCATGAAAAATGTCATTGGTATCTTGATGGGGATTGCATTGAATCTATACAGGGCTTTCAACAGTATGGCCATTTTAATTATATTGATTTTGCTAACCACGATGTTTTTCCATCTACTCAGGTCTTCTACAATTTCTTTTTTTAATGTTCGATAGTTTTCATTGTGGAGATCCTTTATATCCTTTGTTAGATTGATGCCTAAGTATTTCATCCTTTTTGAGGTTATTGTGCATGAGATGGATTTCTTGATTTCTTCTTCAGTGGAATTGCTGCTGGAGTATAGGAAAGCTGTTGATTTATGAGTGTTGATCTTATAACCAGCCACTTTGCTAAATTCGTTTATAAGCTCTAGAAGTCTTCAGATTAAGCTTTTGGGGTCTGCCAGGTATAGGATCATGTCATCAGCAAATAGAGACAGCTTGACTTCCTCTTTTCCTATTCGAATTCCTTTGATTTCTTTCTCTTGTCTGATAGTTCTGGCTAGGGTTTCAAGGACTTTATTGAATAAGAGTGGTGAGGGTGGATAGCCTTGTCTTGTTCCTGAATTTGGTGGGACTGCTTTTTAGTCTTTCTCCATTAAGTATAATGTTGGCTATGGGTTTGTTATAAATGACTCTTACAAAATTAAAGTAACTTCCTTTGATACCCTATCTTCTCTAGAGTTTTGAGCATAAATGGGTGTTGAATTTTATCAAAGGCCTTGTCTGCATCAGCTGAGATGATCATATGATTTTTATCTTTAATTCTGTTTAACTGATGAATTACATTTATTGATTTGTATATGTTGAACCAGCCTTGCGTTCACTTGATTGTGATGTCTTATCTTTTTGATGTGTTTTTGGATTCAATTTGCTAGGATTCTATTAAGGATTTTTGCATCTATGTTCATCAGGGAAATTGGTCTGTAGTTTTCTTTTCTTGACATGTCTTTGTTGGGTTTTGATATCAGGGTTATATTTGCTTCATAAAAAGTATTTTGGAGTGTAACATTTTTTTCTGTTTTATGGAACAGCTTACAAAGGAGCAGTGTTAAATATTCGATAAAGGTCTGGTAGAACTGTGCTGAGAATCCATCAGGTCCTGGGCTATTCTTTTTTGGAAGGCCTTTGATTGCTGTTTCAATTTCACTTACCTGAGATTGGTTGGTTTAGATTTTCAATATCTGAAAGCATCAAACCGGCGCAGTGAGACCAAAACCAATCATCGGAGATAGGCTCCCATTTATTGAGAGGCTGCGAGAGTATTTATAGAGCCAGACAGGGTATTTCCATGGAGGTTGAAGTAGTTAGGGCAGAGGGCAGATGGCAGATGCTGATTGGTTTGTTGCTGAAGAGTTAGTTGTGTAAGTAGATCATTGGGTGTATGTTCGTGCCTGCGGGAAGGTTAGGACCTGGAAGAGAAACTCGATCGACGCCATGTTAAAATGGGGGCGGGCTATATTCCTCCCTTCTTTGTTTTATATGTGGGAAAACGGTGTCGCTGGGTCTGGTTACTTCCTGCTGGATGGGGGTGTAGTGGGTGGGGTCTGGGAGGAATACGGTTGAGAGCCCCCGTATGAGCACCAAAAAGGCAAAAATTTCTTGTGGTTTAAGGTCTGCAAAAGTTCCCCGGAACCACAGATCCTGTATTGTGTTCCACCAGTCATCTATGTGGCAGGTAGGTGGGATGAGCCAGGCGTCTCGGTGAAGGGTTCTCAGGAATGCTCTCCATGAATTGGTCATGATCAGCATGTTGTAAGCTGGTCTCTGGACGAAGTGCTGGGGTCTTCCGGCGCCAGTAGCTGGTAGTCCCTGAGGAGAAACTGGTTAAAAGTTTGATTAGAGATTTTTCCAACCTGGTTTTGGATGAATTTTATGATGCAGGGTAGGAAGAGACAAGCAAGTAGAATGATGGATAGTGGTCCTAGAATTGGCCATTCCCAAGTCAGAAGGGGAGATTGAAACCAGGGGGCAAATGGGGAGCCATTAGAGACAGTCTGCAACCCTGCCACCAAATCATTTAGTTTGATAATGTTTTGTTCTACTAGACCAGATTCATTGATACAGTAACAACATTCTTCCCTTAAAAATATGTATGTGCCTCCCTTTTCGGCCGTGAGCAGATCCACCGCCCCTCGATTTTGGAGGATTTCCTGGGCCAGAGAGGTCACCTGTTTTTGCAGAAAGGCCAAATGAAGACGTGGATGTGAGGGTGCTTTCAAGTCGAGTGTTAATGTCCTCTACTGCCCACAGAGAGTGACCCAGCGCTCCTCCAGCGAAACCAGTTCCAGCGAGGGAGGTTGTTAATGAGATTCCCACAAATATAGGTTAAAAAGGCTGCTCATTTTACCCTCTGAGATGGAGAAATGAGGTATTGCAGTTCCGAGCTGCTGTAAAGGGTCAATTGTGGGACAATAGTGACTAGAAAGCAAGGGAAGATGGTGTTACTATGAACTGCATTCGTTAAGGGTGCCATTGCACCAGAAGAAGTGTCCTGGTTGGGAAAAGGTAGTACTATTAGGAGTGAAATTGATCTGAAAGGAAGTGTTAGAAACTTTGATAGAACCAGGGGTTACATAGATGCAAACTCGGGAAGGCAGGGCAGTAGCGGGATCCTCTGGTTCCTACAGTGGGATATTGGGAAGAGGATCTGTAGCTTGTCCCTGGGAACTAAAGGTGTAATTGGAAGCCTTGATGGGCACTGCAGCTAATAAAGGTTGGGTTAAAGACGCGCAAAGGAAACAATTAGCTGGACTGGCAGCTGGGAAGGTGTGGTTAAGAAAGGTTATAGTGTCTGACAACATATGGAGCCAGGAGTAGAACGAGCTGGAGGGGGAAGATGAATTCTGGAGTGCCTGCATTATGACTTGCTCTGAATGTTGGATGTCAGTGGACACTTGAGAGATCTGTTTGCCTATAGAAATGTATTCACAAGAAATGTGGAGAGACCCACGGGGGTGGAAGCGTATCCATTGAAGTAAAAGGATGCTGAGATGCTGGAGGCCCAGCGGGGGTTCCAGGGGTCCTTGATTGTGATGTTGTAGGTGTTTGTACTTCCTATATATTGAAACATGCCCCGGTTTAATTGTCCTAAGTAGGCATCATGGATCTTACAGGACCAATAGGGTCACCCTCCGTAGGTGTCTGCCTACCATGTGCAGTAATCTTTTGTTTGGTCATACAAGAAGTAGATATAGGGGCGTGTGAGCTGTTGGAACAGTTTTGTACCAGCAGGGAGAGAAAGAAAGATGGTATTTGAGCAGCCTGCTAGAGGGCAGTCGACGGTAGTTGCCAATGAGGTGATTTTGGTATTTTCCTCCACATATGTCTGCCTGACTTTGAATCTCCATATGTAAGGAGAGCAGGCAGCGATAAAAGGGGAAAGGAGTAGTAGGAGGAGGGGGGTAAAGACCCCTTTAGTTTGTGTATTGGTCATCTTCAGATACAGGCTCAAGAAAGGAGATACGGGAGAGGTGGAGTTTTAAAGGATCTTGAGAACAGAGGGTGCAAGGATACTTGGTCTTAGGTTCGGGAGAAGGCTGTGTCGAAGCAGGTTCTGGATGAGCGTCCTCAGGTCCAGGTGGGCTGAGAGCTCGTTTGAGCCTGGAAATATGAATCCATGGGGTGAGTTGGTTGTGTGCGAGGGCTGGTTTGGCAGCCGTTGGGGTACATAGGATGACCTGCGCTGGGTTCTCCCACTTTGGTTGTAGAGGGGTCTTTTCCCCTGGGGGACTGAAGTATACAGATTGACCCGGTGCTAGAGGAAAAGGATTTTGGGAGAGTTTGGGGTCAGGGAGGAGCCAGTCCTGATGTCTCCACAATTCGGTCTGGAGATGAAAGAGGAGAGGTAGGGCGTATTGATCGGGCAAGGGCCATGGTTTTGGGGATATGCCGGGAGGAAGGAGAGGACTGCCATACATGATCTCAAAAGGAGAGAGAAGGGAGGGCCTTTTTTGGCAGGGCTTGCAAGCAGAGAACTGCCAGAGGGAGCAGTTTGACCCAGTCCATACTGAGTTCCATTGTCAGTTTTGTAAGTACTTCCTTAAGGGTGCGATTTGTTTGTTCCACCTTATCCAATGCCTGGGGTCTGTAGGGACAGTGAAAGTGCCAAGGGAAGGACAGCTCCTGGTCTATGGACTGGGTGACCTGTGAAATAAATTCTGGGTCATTGTCCGACTGGAGGGAGATAGGCATCCCGAACTTGGGGATGATTTGAGTCATCAGAACATCAGCCATGGTAAAGGCTCTTTTGTTGGAAGTGGGGAAGGCCTCGACCCAGCCTGAAAAGGTGTTTACCAACACCAAGAGATATTTTATATGTTTGCTTTTGGGCATGTTGGTGAAATCAAGCTGCCAGTCTGTAGCAGGGGTGTGTCCGCAAGGTTGGTGTGAAGGAAAGGGCTTAGGCCGTAGAGGTGTGTTGGAATTTGTTCGTTGGCAAATGTGGCAGGTCACAGAAATGCGCCACAAAAGTCTTATCTTCTGTAGAGAGAGGAAAAAGGGAGCGAAGGAAGACCTCAAGGCTTTGGGGACTGGAATGAAATAAGGAGTGGAGGAAGTAGAAAAGGTGTTCATGTGGTTCCTTGGGAGATGTGAGCACAAGCAAAGGGGAGGGAGCAGGCGTCTGGAGGGCAGCTGCTTGTGCAGCATGGTCGGCCGTGGAGTTTCCGACAGTAATGGGGGAGGGATCAGTTTGATGAGCCTTGCAATGGGTGATTCCAAGTTTGGAGGGTAGTCTGGAGGCCCCGAGCAGATGAGAAATGAGCCTGGAATTAATGATGGAGATGTCTTTGGATGTTAATAGACCCCTTTCTTTCCAAATGGCAGCATGAGACAGGAGGGTACGGAAAACATATTTAGAGTCTGTATATAAGGATAGGATAGGGTCTTTCCTGCCACCAGCTTGCAAGCCCTAGTGGCCATAAGTTCAGCTTGCTGGTTAGTGGTATTAGGTGGGAGGGGTTTGGCCTCAATTACAGACGAGAGAGAAACAACAGCATATCCTGCCTTTCGTATTCCAATCCTGTACGAATGAACTCCCATCCGAAAACCAGGTGAAGTCGGGTTGGGGTAAAGGACCCTCAGAAATAGAGGTGGGGCAGCGTAGGAAGGTTTCTAGGACTTAAGTGCAATTATGCACAGGGGAGTCAGCTGAGGCAGTAGAGATTGGGAGTAATGAGGCAGGATTTAGGGGGGCAGGCTCTAAATGATATTGTAGGGTTTTGAAGAAAGGAAACTAGTAGAGAGAGTATCCTGGAAGAGGGAAGGGATTGTAGTCCCTTATAGGTTAATAGGTCCTTTAAGTGGTGCGCTGAGAAGATGGTGAGGGGAGACCCAAAGGTGAGTTTGTGGGCCTCCTTTTGAAGATCATGTCCCGCCGCCAGGGCGCGTAAACATGGGGCCCATCCCCTAACAGTGGGATCTAATTGCTTGGAGAGATATGCCACCGGGGCAAATGTGGGTCCATAGTTTTGCCCAAGAACGCCCAAATTCTGACCACCTTTTTCATGTACATAAAGGAGGAAGGACCATGTCAAGTCAGGCAGATGTAAAGCTGGAGCTCGCTGGAGGGCCCTCTTCTCCCAACGGGAGAAGGTAATGGCTCCTGTAGGGAGCCCTTTGCCGTATCATATAGGGGTCTGGCTAGGAGGGAATAGTTGGGGATCCAAACCCTGAAATATCCCTCCAGGCCCAGAAAGGATAGAATTTCTGCCTTGGTTTTTGGCGCAGGAAGGGTATCAATAAGATGTTTTCTATCAGTAGTAATAGCTTTTTTCCCTTGAGAGATGGAGAAGCCAAGATAAGTAACTGTAGGAGAGGATATTTGGGCCTTCTGCAGGGAAACATGATAGCCTCTGTGAGCAAGATAGTTTAGCAGCTTGATGATGTCATCTTTAAAAGTTTTTGCCAAGGGGGCTACATAGGAGGAGATCATCTACATGTTGAAGAAGGGTGGAATCAGGGCAGGTTGGGTGGAAGTCTCTTAGGTCGGTTTCTAGGATCTGCCCAAAGAGGTGAGGGCTGTCTCGAAATCCCTGGGGAAGTACTGTCCAGGTGAGGGCGAAAATGTCCTGGGATTTAGGTGCAAGGGGAATGGAGAAGAAGACATCCTTCAGATCTACTATGGAGAAGTGGGTGGAGGTCGTGGGGATTTGAGAGAGGAGGGTATATGGATTGGGAACCGGTGGATCGATGGGCTTGACAGAGGAATTTATAAGGTGGAGATACTGTACTAACCAGTAGGTGCTGTTGGTTTTTTTTTTTTCTTACAGCCAATATGAGGGTGTTAAAAGGAGAGTGAGTGGGTCGGATATATCCCTTTTTTAGGAGGTCTTGTATGATGGGTTGTAGGCTGGTTAAAGTGGCTGTAGATAGGGTATTGGGGTTGACTGGGGAAATGGTTAGGGTCCTTGAGCTGTATTATGATGGGGGAACAACTAACTGTAGAGGGGCTTTGGATGTCCCATACAATGGGATCCACAAGGTGAGACGGAAGGGGGAAGTGGCTGTGCGGAGAGGAGATTGGGAGGTCCTCCGTTAGGAGGGCCATCAAGGAAGTGTGGGGTGGGAGAGGATGGACGTTTTATTTTTTATTTATTTTTTTTTAAATTTTTTTATTATTTTTGAGCAACCTTACAAGATTTTAACAAAACAATATAAAATGTGTATAAGATGTGTATATATTCTGGACATTGCAACTGAGGATGGATGTTTTATAGAGATAGTGGCCTTGAAGATTGAAAGTATATCCCTCCCGAGGAGTGATGCTGGACGTTGGGGCATTACCAGGAAGGAATGAGAAAAAGGGGAATCTGTCTACGGAACAGGTGTGGGGGGGGGGTTATTGTGGGAGTATCGTTTCCCCTCCTACCTCGACAATAGGAGAAGATGAGGGTGACATGAGTCCCCAGAACTCCCTCAAGACCGAGAAGGCAGCCCCAGTGTCTATAAGGAAGCTAATGTGGCACCCATCCACCTGGAGTTGTACCCTGCGTTCCTGCCTGCTGATGGTAACGTCCAGGGAAGAGGACCCAAGGCCCCATCAGTCATTGAGCGCCAAGCCCAAGAGGTCTATGTCAGGGTTTTAGCCGCAGCTCGCCTTTGGGAAATGGGACAATCTGAACCCCAATGACCTTTTTGCTGACATTTGGGGCAGGGCGTGTTAGGGACCTTAGGAGTAGGGCATGCCTTAGCCCAATGGCCCTCTTTGCCACACTTTAAGCAGGCACCTGGGGGGGTCTTTATTGTGTAGGGGCTGCTGGCGCCGCATTTGGTGGGTCCTCTGAAGGGCCTGGGCAAGCATTTGGAATTTACTGTGTTCCACCTTTTCATACCTCTGGTACTTATGGCATTCAGCTTCTTCATCCCGATTGTGATAGACTTTAAAGGCTGTGGCCAGAATCTGGGTCTGAGATGTTGTGGGTCCCTGTTCTAGCTTTTTAAATTTGGCTTTAATGTTGGGGTAGCTCTGAGACAGGAAGTAAGTCATAAGGACATGCCTGCCCTCAGGAGTCTCAGGATCTAAGGTGGTATATTGTTGGAGGACTTTGGTAAGCCTGTCAAGAAATTCAGAAGGAGTTTCATCCTTTTTTTTGTATTATTTCTTGAATTTTTTGGAAATTTACAGCCTTTCGAGCAGCCTTTCTAAGTCCGGCTACAATACAGGCGGAAAATTGGTCTCTTGCTTGTAGCCCAGCTGTGGTATTGTAGTCCCAGTTAGGGTTCTGGTCAGGAACCATGTGGGGGCCGTTAGAGTGGTTGGAGTTGACGAGGTGGACCTCATCAGCATGAGCTCTAGCCAAATCCCAGACTCTTCTGTGTTCTTCTGGGAGGAGAGTATTAGCCAAAAGCATGTAATGTCCTGGTAGATGAGGCTATAGGCTTGTAGGACCCATTGGAACTCTCGAATATAAGTGGTGGGGTCAGTAGCATAGGAGCCTAACCACTTTTCCAACTGGGTAAGATCAGCCATGGAGAAGGGAACATGGACCCGAACAAAGTCTTCAGGTCCCACAACTTCCCATACAGGCGCCATGGTATGGGTGTGGGGTTGGACTGAGTGAGTAGGGGAGCAAGTGGCTGGGGGACTAAAAGTGTCAGGGGGAGGGGTAGGAGAGGGTGAAGAAGATGAGTTAGGAAGTGGGAGGGGATGTAGGAGCTGAAGGTGGGGGACGGTAAGGGGGAAGTTCGTTGGCCAGATCAAAAGAAGAAAAAGAGGAGTCGGTTGGTGGGGCCGTTTTGGTTGGAGGGGCGTTCTTGCAGGGAGGGGTAGGTTTAGGTTTGCCAGCAAGGAGGACCTGGTGGGGGCTGCAAGTGGAGCGTAGTTGGGGTGAGAGCAAAGGAGAGAAAAAGGCCTCGACATAGGGGATCTCCTTCCACTTTTTTGAGCCAGGAAGTAATTGAATAAATCTAGGAGAATTTGTAGATCTAAGGATCCCTCGATGGGCCCTCGGTTCTGATTGTCTAGCGGGTAATTGGGCCAATCTTGGGTACAGAATTTAATGAGAGTTTTAGGTTTTATGTCTGGCATAAGAGATAGGTGAGTCAAATTAGAAAGTAAACATTTTAAAGGGGAGGGAAGAAGAGGCCCCCCCTAGTCAAGGAAAGGAGGGAGGAGAAGGGAGGAGGAGGAAGAGTATCTCTGGATCGGGAAAGACACAGAGGACCCATTGGGTGTCCCTAAAGGATGGCCCACTCGTGAGACTCAGTATAGAGTCGGGAGGCAGGAAGGATGGTCAGGTCGTCACCTGAGGATCCTTCTGCCGGGCAAGAGTGCCAGAGGTCACAGAGAACCTAGCGCCAGGCTTTTGTAGGAAACAGAGGGGTGTAGAGGGAAAAGGAGGGAAAGGGGGTCTGTTTTTCACTCCTGGCCAACAATAACTAGCTAACGAGTCAAATGGTGGATGAGGCTCCTGGGAGTCCACTGTGGCCGTGAAGGCCTAGATGGGACGTAGTCTCCCCCCACGGCCTGACGTCAGGGGGTTGCCAGATGATCACCTTCAAGTTCCCAGCTGTAGTCAGGCTGAGGGCAGTAACCTCTCGGGGGATGACTCACCTAGGAGGTAGTTGGTGTTGGTTGCCGGGTAGCGAGTGCTCGAGAAGGTGGACAAGGATGAGAGGTTTTGGTTAGGTGAACAGAGAGGGTCCTTGAGTAGTTAAGGTTATCCCCCTCCCAGGTTTCGGCACCAATGAAAGGATCAAACCGACTCAATGAGACCAAAACCAATCATCAGAGACAGGTTCCCATTTATTGAGAGGCCCGTTTATTTATAGAGCTGGACAGGGGATTTCCATGGGGGTTGAGGTAGTTAGGGCAGAAGGCAGATGCTGATTGGTTTGTTGCTGCAGAGATAGTTGTTTAAGTAGATCATTGGGTGCATGTTCCCACCCGTGGGACGGTTAGGATCCAGAAGAGAAGCTCGATTGGCGCCATGTTAAAATGGGAGAGGGAGCCTATAATGTCCTCTCATGTTAATTTGGGAATGTCGTATGTAGTTATGTATTTGTCCATTTCTTCCAGGTTATCAAACTTGGAAGAGTATATCCTTTCAAAATAAGCTCTGATAGGGGCTGGAGTGGTGGCTCAGTGGTTTCGGCACTTGCCTGCAAGCATGAGGACCGGGGTTCAAACCCCAGCACCACATACACAACTGAGTTTTGGAGCAACTAAGGCCATGTGAAAAAACATAAAGTTCTTTCTTTCTTTCTCAGTCTCTCGCGATGTCCCTCTGTCTTTAAAAAAAAAATAATAATAAGCTCTGATAATCCTCTGGATATTGGTTGAGTCAGTGGTGATATCTCTATTTTCGCCCATGATTTTGTTGATTTTCTTCACTTCATTCTTCTTTTTGGTGAAGTTGGCTAGGGACCTGTCAGTCTTACTTATTTTTTTCAAGGAACCAATCCTTTGTTTTGTTGATACTTTGTGTTATTTTTGTTGTAGTTGTTCTCAATTTCATTGATTTCAGCTCTGATCTTAGTTATTTTCTGTCTTCTGTTGGGTTTGGGATTGGATTGTTCCTCATTTTATAGGGTTTTGAGTTGGAGCATAAGTCCATTTATTTGGGCTCTTGCCTGATTTTTGATGAAGGCACCCAATGCTATAAATTTACTTCTTAAAAATGCTTTCATACTATCCCATAGATTTCAATATGGTATTTCATCATTTTCATTTGTTTCCAAGAATTTCTTGATTTTTGTTCTTATTTCATCTTTGTTCCATTCTTAAGAGGGTATTATTCAATCTCCAAGTATTTGTGTATTTTCTGTTGTTTTTCTTGCTGTTAAGTGCTAAGATCATACTATTGTGATCTGACAGGATACATGGAATTATATTAACTTTTTTGTATTTGCTGAGATTAGCTTTGTGGACTGGGATATGATCTGTTTTGGAAAGGATCCATGTGGTGCTGAGAAGAAGGTAAACTCAGCTGATTTGGGATGGAATATTCTGTAAATGTCTGTTAAGTCCAATTGATTTATAGAGTTGTTTAGGATAGAGATATCTTTATTTTTTTGCCTTGATGGTCCAACCATTGATGATAGTGGTGTATTGAAGTCCCCCAGTATTATTGTGTTGAAATTGATAAAAGGTTTAATGACCTTGAGTACTTTTTCCATATATTTGGGAAGGTTGTAATTTGGATCAAAAATGTGAACTATTGTTATGTGTTCTTGATTGTTCCTTTTACTATAATGTCATAACCACCTTTATTTTTTCTGACTAATTTTTGGTCGAAATTAACTTTGTGGGATATAAGGATTGCAACACCTGTTTGCTTTCTTGGGCCAGAAGCCTAGTAGCCTTCTTTGCCAAAGTTTTACTTTCAATCTGTGTCTATTTTTGGCTGTGGGGTGTGTCTCCTATAAGCAGCATATTGTTGGATTTTGTTTTTTGATCCTGTCACCTAATCTGTTTCTGTTGATTGAGACATTGAGTCCATTTATGTTCAGTGTTAGAATAGATATGTGGTTTTGGGTCCTAGGCATTGTGACCAAGGGATATCTTGCCATCTTGGATATCTTTTAGTGAGTTTTGTTATTATTGACTTTCTTCTGTGTCTGGGCTTTGGGAGTTGTTAATTTGTTCCTCTGAATGAAGTTTGTCTTTGAGTATTCTCTGTAGAGATGGTTTTGTGTTCATGTATCATGCTGCTTTGAACTTATCATGGATGTACTTTATTTCCCTATCACATTTAAAGCTGACTTTTGCAGGGTATAGTATCTTTGGCTGAAAATTGTTTCTTTCAGTATTTGAAAAAATATCATTCCTTGCTGTCCTGGCCTTTATTGTCTGATGTAAGAAATCCATAGTAATCATTATTGGTCTGCCTCTTGTAATAAATGAAATCAAACACATGTGGGTGTGGATGACCAAGGCATAAGATTTACTTCAGCCGAAGGGCAAAAGAAAATGCACCCCCGCAAGGAAATGAGGGTTTTTTAATTCCGACCTGATGCAATACTCCACTTTGCTCTAATTGGAGGAGCTCAGGTGCACAGTCTGTGTGGTTGGCTGAGATAAGGTGGAGACAGGTGCAAAGAAGATGTAGGTGGCAACTGGTAAAGGGAGGGTCGCCACATGTGTGGTGAGGGTCACAGTGAGTCAGCAGTGTTGTTGCTGTAAATGGCTTTTCCTGATAAATATGACATTAAATTCCTTTTCTTCTGCACTCAGATATTCACATTTAGGTCTGTCTTTTGAAGTACCAATTAACTCTTTAGAATATTGTTAAATTGGGTCCTTCATCTCTTAGTGATTTTTAGAAGTCTCTATAAAAATTTTTTTTTTCACATAGATATGTTTTTCTTCCAGCTCATACCATGGCTAGCTGTTTTGTTTTTATGATACCTTTGAGTAGAAAATATTTAATATCAATGAAATTCACTTTATCCATTTTAATATTTTTCATATTTTGTCAAAATTTTACCCACTCCAATATCCTGAATATATTTTTAAAGCTTTTTAATGTTAGCTTTTATATTTGTTTATAATTATCTTTTATTAAGGTTTTCTATATTAAATGAAGTCAAAGTTCATATTATTTTCCATATGGACATCACATTTTTTCAGCACAATTTATTGAAAAGTCTTTATTTCTTCATTGCAGTTTATTGGTGACTTTGTCAGAAATGTAAAAGATCATCTATGAATGGCTCTGTTTCTAGGCTCCTTTTTCTGTTCCACTGATCTACCTTGCCACCCTTATGATAATCCTGTGTTGTGTTTTTTATTATGTCTTAATGGTATGCTTTGAAATTATGTGATGTGAATGCTCCAACTTTATCATTTTTTTCAAATTGTCTTGTCAACTCTTTTCTATTTTAATAAAAATTATTGTTTTAGCCTGTGAATTTTTATCATTAATGTTTTTGTAGTTGAATAACTACCATTTTTCATGTCATTAGTCATGGTTAGATTCCATGTAAAAACAATGACATATTCAATGTATTTATCAAGCATGATTTTTGTGTTAGGCTTTGTTGGGTTTTCTTCAAAGCCTTCTCCTATTTATGGTGTGCTAGGGTTAACTGTAAGGGAATTGGGTGTGAGCTTGTATTATATTTTGGAGGTTCTTTTTTAGGATTGATAGTATTTTTTATTTATTTAAGAGGTATGTTGATGGTGTTTGGCTATATTACTGTATATAGCAATGGAGGAATATCCTGAGACTTGAGGGTCTAACGTTGTAATCTGGGGTGTATTGTTATTGGGTTTTACTTTATTTTATCTTTTTATAAAGAGAGAGGAACAATGAGAGAGAGAAAGAGAGAAATAATTTTTATTTAGTTCATGCAGCCTTCATTGCTCCAAGACTTCATTGTGTATATGGTGCTGAGGTTTAAAGTTGCATACTCGCGTATTCGGGGCAAGTGCCATAACTGCTGAGCCACCGCTCCAGTCCATGTTATTGGGTTTTATGACAGAACTTTTGGTTGTATCATTTATGGTATTATATGATGAAATAGAGGTGGTGGTTGAGTTTAAGAATATGGAAGATTGGATAATATTTAATGGTAATGAACCTGGTTTAATTCAAGAGTATACTATAGGGGTAGTTGCTTTATATAGTTATGGTAGTTGATTAATAGTTGTGGCTGGTTGATCCTTATTTGTTAGCATTTATATTGTTTTTGAAATTACTCAGGGCAATTAGATAATGATTATTAGTGTTATAATAGTAGATAAGAGAAAATGATAGTAAGAACACTTTAATTAGGCCTTTAGATTAAAGGTTATAGTTAATGCTATTATTTGGCTGTGGGCAGTAATTTTAGGAGTAATTTTTTCTAAAATTAAATCTAATAAAGTTGAGGCTGATTTTTGGCTTATGCTTAGGTTTAGATGTGGATATAGGCAGCACATGGTGATTGGAAAGTACCCTAGTAGGGTTGAGAAATTAGTTATGGTAGAATGTTTATAACTTTTAAGATTAAGAATTAGTTGATTAAATTCTATAGCAATTGTAAATCCTAAGATAGTGATTAAAAGGCCGGTTGTTTTAAAGTATCAGGGTATGGTTAGGAATGGGGTGCTTGGCTTCCAATAATTGTGGAGGAGAAAGTACATGGTTAACTTTTGAATAGGCTTTCTATTTTACAATTGTCTTATTCAATGAATAATTGATCTGGAGCATATAAATAGTATAGCTTTGAAAAATGTGAATGCAAGTATGTAAAAATGCCAGATATAGTTGGTTGATACTGATAGTACCTATTATTAAGCCAAGTTGGCTTGAGATTGAGAATGCTATGATTTTTTTTTTTTTGGTATTGTTTTGTGTGAGAGCACAAATAGCTGTAAAGTATTAATAGCCCTTAGGCATAAAATGATGGTTTGGATAAGTTTATTATATTCTATTAAGGGATGAAATTTTACCAGTAGGAAGAATTCTGCTACAACTATAGTGCTAGAATGAAGGAGGGCTGATACTGATGTGGGCCCTTCCATGGCAGATGGCAGTCAAGGATGAAGGCCAAATTGAGCAGATTTGCCTGTAGCTGCAAGAATAACACCTAAGAAAGGCAGTGTGCTAGTGTTTATTATAAATATTTGTTGGAAGTCTTATGATTTAGAGTGTACTAAGAGTCATGCTGTTGTTATGACGAATCCAGTATCACCAATTTGATTATATAAGATTGCTTAGAGGGCTGCTGTACTTGCATCTGATTAGCCATGTCATCATTTGATTAATAGGAATAATATAATTCCTACTCCTTATAGTTAGATTGTTAGTGGAAAACTAAAATTATTATTGTAATGAGAAATAAAAGAACATATTTAAAGAGTCAGTCTACATGAGGATCAGAGTGCATGTACCATATTGGGAATTCGATAGTAGATCATGTAATGAATATTGCTACCGGCATAAATAATACTGAGAAATAATCAAATTTAAAGTGAGATTGAAGATTTGGATTGCTATTCAGTGTCAGAGAAAATGATTTCATAGTTTGCGTTGATGAATCTGAGGGTGAGGATCATGGTAAATGAGAAAGCTAAAATGATAGAAGATTAAACATATTCAGGGTAGTTGTACTTGGGAAAGTCATTTAAAGATAATATAATAAGGAAGATTAGTGTAATAAGTGATATTAAAATTAAAGAAGAGAATAAGTTAATTACTTCTCTTTAGAGTTGCAGCAATGGTTTGGTTCCTAAGACCAATGGATTACTTCTGACCTATAAAAGTTGAGATAGCCATGTGTTTAAGCATGGAGGGTATGAATTAGCAGTTCTTGCATTCTTTCTCAGTAAATAAGAAGATGCTAATTTCTATTGTTAGATTCACAATCTAATGTTTTGTTTACTATATTTACAGTATAGAAGACCCAAAATAATTATTGGATTAATAGGAGAATTAGTGGTAAAATATATATAGCCATTATTATATTTTCTCATGTAAATGATGGATTAATGTTAGAAGTGTGAATTTGGGGGAGATCGACAATGTCAGTTCTTCTTTACTTATTTAGGTTATCTTCATTTTAGCAGCATTTTAAAGTTTTCAGTAGAGATTTTGCACATCCTTTAAAAAATCATTCCAAATATTTTGTTTTTAATGCTAACTAAATCCACTTGTATGATAATTTTTCTGTGTTTAATATATAGACATAAAAATTATTTTTGTTACTAATTTTGCTGCCTTGATAAACTTATTTATTCCATTAACTTGCTGGTTATTTAGAGTTTTAAGGTATGTGATCATGTTTTCTGTGAGCAAAGATTGTTTTACTTTTCCTTTTTTGATATTTTATCTTCCCATATTGCATGGTATAGGATCTCTTGTATGACCTTGAAAATAAATGGTAAAAGAGGACATTCCTGTCTTATTCCTGATCTGATGGCAAAAACATTCAATATTTGTGTCATTTTTGCAAGTGCCTTTTGCAGGATTGTTTTTTTTTTTTCTATTCCTAGTTTATTGAGAATTTTTTCATGAAAATGTTGAATTTTACCAAGTACTTTTTCTTCACCTATTACAATAATAACTGATGTGTCTTTTTATTTATTTATAGATGAAGTTTACCAGTAGTTTTTTGGGATTATTAATGTCTTTATTCATGAGTGTAATTGGGGCATAATTTTCTCTGTTTGTACTGTCCTTAACAGTTTTTGATGTCAGAATTATACCAGTCTCATTAAACAAAATAGGAAATGCTCTCAGCCTCTATGAAAAAAATTTGTATGATTCAATTTCTTTCTTCAGTGCTTGGTAGAATTCAACCAATGAAGTCATCTAGGCCTGAGGCTTTCATTGTGCAGAGTTCCCTTAGATAAAGCCATTTTTTTAAATAATGGATTCAATTATTTTAATAAATATAGGACTACTTATGCTAGTTTTTGAAAGTTGTATTTTTCAGGAGTTTATCAATTTCCTCATGTTGTTGGATTTATTGGCATAAAAATATAGTGACTTTTTTTCATCCCTTTAGTATAGTCTGTAGTAGTGGACCATTTTTCATTTCTGTTAGTAGTAATTTATATTTTTTCTTTTGTTCTTGATCAGCCTTACATAGGAACTTAATCAGTTTTATTCTTTTCAGCAATCCTAGGTTTGGCATTAAAGGTTTTCTCTACTACTCATCTTTTAAAAAACTTGATTTCTGCTATTACCTTTTCCTTCTTCCTTCTTTGGGCTTAATATCTCTTTTTATAACTACTTGAGGAAGAAGATTAAAACATTAATTATAAGATTTATCTTTTTATTGGTGCACTATAATTGTATATAATGATGAGATTTGTTATCACGTATTCATAGATGCACACAATACAACAATATAATTTGGCCACCATTTCCCAATCTCTCAAACTCCCCCACCACCTTCCTCCTGACCCCTGGTCTCTTGCCTTTGTTTTTAAGCCTTTCTTTTTAAATGCTTAGGGCTATAAATGTTTTTCTGCCCACTGCTTTGTGTCCACATAGGTTTTGATATGTTGTTAAATTTTTTCAGTAGTTCCCTTTTGGGTGCTCCCTCTGTTTTGTGAGTGTGGGTGTGATGGTGGATGCTGGGGATTGAACTCAGAGCTCATGCATGCTAAATACACACTCTACAACTATGCTATATCCTTGGCCCTTTTTTGTTGTTTTTTGTTTGTTTTGTTTCTTGTTTTTTTTTTTGTTTGTTTGTTTGTTTTTTGTTTTGGTACTGGGGATTGAATTCATGGGTGTTTAACAACTGAACCACATCCCTAGCCCTTTTTACTTTTTTATCTTGAGACAGGATTTGCTGAGTTGCTTACAACTTTGCAAATTTGCTGAGGCTGGCTTTGACTCTCAAGCTGCTGGGATTACAGGAATGGGACACCATGCCTGGCACACCCTCAACCTCTTTTTAAGAATTCTTATTTGACACTTGTATTTCACAATTCCAGAGTGCTCTAATAATCTATTTAGGTATTTAGAAGGAAACTCAGATTTCATTGCCTGTCACTATTTTCTTCACTTGTTCATTTTCCTTCATCTAATTTATGTGATTTTAGGTTAGAGCTGTTTCTCAAGTATGGAGGTGATATATTCTTTGGATCCTCTCAGCTGAAAAGTATGCTTCTTGGACTTGGTTGAGGGATGGTGGGTAGAATAAATATAGGGTTCTTGGGTTACATCCATTTATTCCTAAAGATATGATTTCAGTGGTTTCAGGTTCGAGTGTTGTATGTCAGAAATCTTAGGTCACACTGATTCATTCTTTCTCCTTTGTCAGTAAACTATTTCTTGATTTGGAACCTTGATACAGTTTCGATTTTCTTCATTTTTAATGCATAAACTGGGATGCTTTAGAGTATCTCCCTGGTTGTGTGGAGTGTTTTCATCAATCTAGCAAGCTTATTGAAGCTGTTAACTGTGGTTTAGATCTATTTAGATTTTCTTCTTTTGCTTGTTTAATTATTACCTTTTCTCTAATTGTTTATATATCTCTACTTGAATATCTTTTTTTTTTTTTTTTTTGCATATAGGGCTCCTGGATCTATCTTTCAAATTTTCTCCTTCATACTTAAAATCTTTCTACATGTTCTCTGTCCTTTTGTACTTCATTTCAGTCTCAGTAGTAACCAATCTATTCAGTTGTCAACTTTGCAAGTTATCTGTTTTATCTCTATAAAATATCATTTTCTGATTAACTCTTTTAAGCATTTTTATTATTCTTCCATTCACATTGTCACACAGCTGAATGCCATTTGTTGGGGTGGGGTGAGCTCTTGTTTATAGCAGGCAGACACCTTTACTTGTATGTTTGTCTTTCATTGTCAGCTTGTTGAAACTCAGGTCTGGTGGTGGAGAGAAGTTTATGTCCCTCAAGCCAATGGCATGGAAGCAGACTGGTCACCATCTACTACAGAGGACTCTGGGCCCACAGACTTGCATCCTTTTGCAACATCTTGACCTCTTGAATGCCATTGAGGCTAGGCACACTCATGTGGGACTGATGTCAACATCCTTATCCATGTTCTGGTCCCAATACCGTCAGGGACCCACATGACTAATCACATGGGCTAAACTGTGCCTAGAATCTATCTCTCTGCACTCCTCACACCAGGGATCTCCAACTGTGGCTTCCATGTCTTGTTTGGCCATTGAGGGAGGGAGCCCTGCACCTACTCTTTCCATGGAGTTACCATAGGACTTAACTCATGACTCCTTGGCATCAAGCCACTCCCAAGCCACAGCAGGCAGAGTTGTAACTAAAGGAAGAATCTATGTTTGGATTGTTACAGTGTCAGAACAGGTTTAGTTTCCATTAATAATATTTTAAAATGAAGTAATTAATATGAAAAAACAGTATATTATCTTACACGGTTATTTATTTATTTTTGGTATTGGGAATTGAATCCACTGAACTGAATCCCCAGCCCTTTTTATTTCGGTACAGGGTCTCACTAAGTTGCTGAGGCTTGCCTCAAACTGATTCTGCTGTCTCAGTCTCCCAAGTCACTTGGATTACAGGTGCTCCCTTTTCCTTAAAGTGTATCTTCTATTAGCAATTTAGTGCTTCTATTAGCAATTTAATGCTTTTTGCTCTGCTTACACAAATGAAAGTTTAGTGAAGTATTCTCAAAGATGATCTGTTGTTCATAGATGGGGATTATTTCTTATCCTCTGAAATTGCTAAGAGTGTCCTTTATTAGTTAAATAGATTTTTAAAAATCTTAAAATTGTTAAGTACTTTTAAAATATACTAAAGTATTTGTTATTTACATTATTTTATTTTTTCTTTAATTTCCAGATAGGCAACTCATATTCTTTATTTGTGATTCTAGGTTAGCATGGCTTCATTGAAAGAACTAGACCATAGACTCTTTGAAAATTACATTGAGCTGAAAGCAGATCCCATTGTTGGTTCCTTGGAACCTGGAATTTATGCAGGCTATTTTGACTGGAAAGACTGCCTGCCTCCAACAGGTAAGTAAACATAGTAACTGGAGTTCCCTAAAAGTAATCTAGTGTTTCTAGATTGACATATCCTTTTGTCATTTGATATATTTTTATAATGCTTTTCTCTTTATACACATTTTTTCATTCTTACTGAGGGTGGGAGATGAATTTATTTAACTTATTAGCTCAAATCCGTTTTTTTGGATAGTTTGGCATTTAGTACACTTTTTTATTTTTTATTTTTTTTGGTAGTCCTAGAGATTAAACCCAGGGCCTTATGCATACTAGGCAAGTGCTGTACCATTGACCTACACTCCAGTCAAAATGTTTTTATTATTAACACTCAATGTGTTAGTCATTATATAATTGTAGAGAATCTTTAATTATACCTTATAATCACTGAGAATTCTAATAATGCATACTTGTTTTCTATGATACTTCCTTTTTTGTAATGATTTAATAGAATGACTATGAGTGAGAGTTTTATGCAATGACCTTGTACACATCATCAAAAAGTTTATTTAAGAAAACATCATTCTCTTTAAGATCTCATTATAAATGCTAAAAGGGTGAAGGATACAAGGTAAATGTGTAGGAGTAAGATTATTATAGTAATTTTGTAAAGAAAATTGAGGTACAGAAAGATGACTGACAGTACCAGTATTATCTTTGTAATATTAATTGAAAGTTATCTAAATCACTTTATAATTTGTTTTAAAAATAACTATTGTTTTTTGAATCACATAAACTTTTTGATTGATCAAATGCTTGTTTCCCTTTACCAAAGTATATAGAATACATAAAACCAAACTACCCATTAACCTTTTTTATACATGCACTCTTATATAGAAATGTCATGCTTATACTAGACATGAGTTCTTTTTGGGTATGTCTATGTATATGTGCCAGTGAATTTTTAACAAGTTTGGCTTAATCTTTTAATTAATCACTGTAGTTTTCTTATTTTATATTGTATAATGCTTTCATTAGATCATAAGATTGTTTACTGTTTAAATCCCTCTGGTTTTTATTGTATAGTGTTCACATATATTGATGCCAAAAGCAATCATGAATGATATTTTATGGGACCACAGTTACTTAATTTTCTGAAATCATAATCATTGTAGTCATATGAGGCCTTATTCTTTCATATGGCCATAATGATCTTTTTTCCCTTAAACTCCATTACTTTTGTATCTTCATATTTTGTGTGCCCAAAGTGGATTATAGTTCATACCCTAACTATTTCTTTTTAAAATCTAAGTCAGATCAATTAGAATCTTGTTCTCAATTGTTACAGTAAAATTGGCAAACTGTTTTGTATGGGCTTCTGTCCTTGCAAACTGGCACCCCACCCCAAGGACTCTGTCCAGTTACCTCTACCTGTGCCCTTTTGAAAAGCTCATCTTTCTAAAATTTAAACTGAATCCTTTCCATTCCCTAGTTTAAACTCTTTAGGTGACCCATTTCCCTTTAAGCTAATCCCATACTTCTTATGCCTACCATATGCCATCCCTTCCTTTTTTCATGTGCCTGCTGCAGCAGCAAACATTAAAGCCCTGAGTTCATTCTCTTCCCTCTAACTTTACTCTCTGTCCTGCTCACTCCATCCCTTTCCTGACTTCCTAGGTGAATTCTCCTCCTGGAAGCTCTGCCTGAACCCTTCTGTGTACCTTTAGGTCAGGTTGGCATAATTCTATCCTTGTACTTTTGGAGTAGTTGCCTGTTCTATATGCATTTGGGACATATTTTTCATCACTGAGTCTTTACTGGATAGCCTTTACATCTGAAATCCAAGTGTTTCACCCAGATCTGAAACACAGGGTGTTCTGTGCATGTATGTTGAATGAATGAAGATTGGTAGTTTGTTAATATACAGTCTTTATACATGTGCCAGTTACTCCTCAGTTTATCTTCCAATTGTTTGTTATATGGTTTTGCAGTGATTTTTTTAAAAAAATTTTCTTCAGTAGCAAAGTAAATCATACCATGTTCTTGTTTCCATGATTATGCTTATTCACTTTTTGATAAATTGTACACAAGGGATTTTCATACTTATTGAATTGAATTGAAATTCAATTGTGTTGTAGAAGCTTATTTTCTTATCTTCTGTGAATTCTCATATGACAGCTGTATTAACTTCCTAAATTTTGGGCATTTAATTTCAGTTAAAAGGCAGCTATCAAGTATATCTAACATATCAGCAATTCTATGTGGCATTACCATGTAAAATGTAATATATTGTTCAGTGATAGTTTAAATGAATTTTGTTAAAATTCATAGTTCCTTCAATGATTAGCCTGTATTAGACATTAATGTTCGCACCAAAGCAGTTCTTACATTATTTGGTATATGTTCAGGGTGATTAAATTACTTGTGATGTTTCTTTGGGAATGGGAATGCTCATAACAACTACTTTATTTATTACTACAACAATTAAAATTGAGTACTAAGTTTTGGACTACACAAACAGTGCTTTCTATCTGTGTCCATCAAAAGCTCTAACTGTAACTGAGAAACAGGATTTACTTGCTGATGATGCTTTGGAAGTCTGTCTTTTCATGGCTGGCCCTCTCTCATACTTGTCGCTTCTCTTAATAATATTTCCTTAGTGTGGGCTGGGTACTGGCAGTAGCAATTCAGGTTTCCTCTTGGGGTAGAACACAGGTCTTCTTTATCATCACTTTGTCTTTTCAAGGTGTGACTTTGGAAAAGAGACTCCCATGAAGTTTTGTACTTCCCTAAAGGGCATTGTCACAATGCCTTTGGGAATCCTATGCTAGTACTTCAGTGCAAATG
Source organism: Aplodontia rufa (assembly GCA_004027875.1). Classification (NCBI taxonomy): domain Eukaryota; kingdom Metazoa; phylum Chordata; class Mammalia; order Rodentia; family Aplodontiidae; genus Aplodontia; species Aplodontia rufa. The sequence continues at coordinate 22,084 of PVKS010020648.1, forward strand.
AATGAGAGGGCAAAGGATGTGTGAATGGCAGTGCCAGGCTAAGAGGGATCTTATATTTCCATTGTGTCCAGTGGATAACAAGATGTGTGATTTTCAAGTTCTCTATTGTAATGTGTTTATTTAACAGATCCAAAGTGTATTTTCTGTTATCGTCATAGTTTCAACCATGATATTGAACTAGTGATAGCCATTAATATGAAATCTAAGAATATCATAGTTCATAGATAAATTTTTGTTTTCTATACAAAATTGAGATTCTGACGGCTAAATGATATTAAGTGGCATGGCTTTTTTTTCTTTTAACCTAGCTCATTTTTTTTTTTTTTGAGACAGACTTTGTTTCATCAGCAAATGGCACATGGCACCGTAATGGAAGCAATTTAATTATTCTCTCTGATTCCAAAAACACTTAAGAAGTTGTCATGTTCATTTCACTTTTAGAAACTGTATTTAGTTTGGTTCTCTGTATAGTTTTGACTTCAAGAGTACAACTGAACCTCAGTCTTGCATAGCCATTTAGTGATTGTTTGAAGTTGACCTGAGACCTCACATGAAGCAAGCAGCCAAAATAATCTATTAATCTTCTAAAATAATTTCAGTTAATACCTTTGTATTATCTTTGGAGTTTTCATCTCCAAAACCTGAATTTTACAAATCATGTGAGTAACTGATTACTTATTGCTATTGTTAGCATTAAATTTAGTTTCTGATACTGTATGTAGTGATTATAAAGAAATCTAGTTAATTTCATAATTCAAGAAGAAATATTCATTAAAACCATTCAAACCATAAATGTAGTTTTTTTAACCTGGTGATTGGACATTTAAATTGTTGTCACCTCATTTGTGTATGTCAGTAGAGATTATTCTAGTGAGTTCTGAGTCACATAACTGTTCTTAAGATTTGTAGTGTTCTGTTATCCACTGAGTATTCACATTCTATAAATTTTAACTAAATTGAGAATATTGTTGAGCTCCATTTTCAGATACATATGGAAGTTCACATCTTGAAAACATATTTTAAAATTCTTTCTTTTAAATTTTCACTTAAATACATTTTTTAGCTATTTTTTCTTGCAACAGGCATGTAAATTAAAATTTATATTCATTTCTTAAAGGTATTTAAGAACTGAATTTAAACTTAATCATTTTTATGTAGGTAAAGTACTTAACTGATTGCATATTAATTGTAGTGATTAAAATTATGATGGGAAGGAAAAGATGTTTTATATAATTTGTGACATGAATATGTCAAATCATTCTAAAAATAATATAATAATAATTAAATTATGTTTGACTGCTTATGCGTATGGTGTATATAATCCAGAGCACAATAATTTCCCACACATTAATAATAAATATATCAGATCACAATACTTGTGATGCCATATTTCATTAGTGAGCAAGAATTATTAGCTGTCTATTCTCAAAGCAATGGGCTAGGCAGCATATTTAAGTAAGTCAGAGAGAGAAAATATAAATCTAATCATGGAGACATAGGCAAATGTATAGTTCTTCTTTTGTCTGCAGTTTTTTTTTTTTTAAAGAAAGAGGGGACAGTGAGAGAGAGAGAAGCAATCTTTATTTAGGTTTTCATGCGATTTTCATTCCTTGGACACATTGTTGTGTATGTGGTGCTGGGATTTGAATTTGAGTATTTGCATATGCCAGGCACGCACCATAACTGCCAAGCAACTGCTCCAGCCCCTCTGCATTGTTTTAAACAAAACAATTTCAAGAGTTCTACCATTCAGAATCTATCCTATATTCTAAATAAATTCTATGAGAGACATTGCAAAATTAGGTTATTACACATTTTATGACTTAAAAACTCCAGTTCAGTTTATAATTTCTAGAGAATAAGAAGGATGCTAGAAGAGTGAAGAAAAATTGAATTTTTAGCTGTCTTTTCAAAAATTTTAAAACAATTAGATAATATCAAAGCTTAGTATTGCTCTCAGAGAAAACAGATCATTAAAATGTGAGTCCATATAAAATAATGTTTTATTTGTTCATGTGTGTGTGAATCATATAAACACATATACATTCAACACACTGCATCTGCAGTTTCTGTATCTGTGGATTCAAGTAACCACAAATCAAAAATGTTGTAATTGAAAATATTATTGCATCTAATTGAACCCTAACAGACTGTTTTCCTTATCATTATTCCCTAAACAGTACAACCTAACAACTATTTACATAGCATTTACTTTGTAATAGGTAGTATAAATAATCTAGAGATGATATACAGTATATGGAAGGATACATGTAGGTTCTATTCAGACATCATATCATTTTACATAAAGGATTTGAGCATATGTAGATTTGATATTCACTTTCCATTGGGGAATGTTCTGTGTGTGTGTGTGTGTGTGTGTGTAAGTGGAGGAGATTGTCCATGTATTGGTGGAAATTGTTGGTCAAGAAAAAAAATGCATTCATTATTCTCTTATTTTTGTTGAAAAAGACAATATATCAGGTTCATTTGTATGTTTTGTCACATATAAAATATATTTTGATGAGGGTGAGAAGTAAAATTACAGCAAACTTAAATTTTCTATTTAAAATTTTGTGTTTTTAAATTATTTATCTTACTTATAAAAAGATGTTTTACACTTTATTATGTGTTGAAAATGGAGGAATAAACACTACTATAGCTAAATTTATAAAGAAAACCCTACTAAAGTTTGCTTATGTAGCACTGTTATATTATACTTAGTTTCTACATGCTTTTGTATATCTTATGATAGGAGCACCCTAAGATTAATGACAACATTTAGCATACCATGTTAGCACTATCTCAGAATCAGCAATATAAGCTTCAGAGGAATTCTGGTCCCAGCAATAGTGGAATTGTAAACGGCCACAGATCTGTGTGACAAGGAGTGCAACTGATGATAATAACACTAGCTGGAAATTCAACTAAAGAAATGATTGACACACGGGTAAACATTATTTTGTCCTAATTTTTAAAAAGATGATTGTTTGATGGAAGAAAAAGCCATCTATTCATCAAATTGAATTCACAGTCAAAAAGTTTTCTTTGTAGAAAATTCCAATCTAAACAGTTTTACTGATAAATTCTGTAAAACATTTAAGGAAGAAAGAGTAACAATTTTACACAAATTTTATCAGAAAATACAGGGGGAAGAAACATCCAGCGTCATTTATGAGATCTGCATAATCCCAAGCCAAATATCTGACAAAAGCATTACAAGGGAAAAAATTATAGACCAATTTCCCTCATGAACGTCGAAGAAAAAATTTGTAACAGTCGTTTTTAGCAAGTCAAATGAAATGATATTGTCCTTACAATGGAGTACTAATACCTGAGGACCCAGCAGAGTTTTTTTCAGGTATGTCAGGTTTGTGCAACATTTAAAAATTAATTACTCTATTAATAGCCTAATAAAGACGAGCCATATCATCATCTCAGCAGATGAAAAGGCAAAGAAAGCATTTAACAAAAACTAAACATTAATTCATCATAATAAGTCTCAGCCAACTAGAAATAGAAATTTCCTAAACCTGATAAAAGCATCTACAAAAATCTTATGGCTAATATTAGATGATGATGAAACATTAAATGTTTCTCATTAGGATCAGAAAGAAGACACAGATGTCTACTCTACTTCTGTTCAGTATTGTCCTAGTGGTCTTAACTGTTGTAGTGCAGGGGAAAAAATAAGATTGGTGGTGGTAGGGGGTTGTATTAGTCAGCTCTCATCATTGTGACCAAAGTATCTGACAGGAACGACTTCAAGGAAGGAAAGTTTCTTTGAGTCACCAAATCAGAGGTTCAGTCCCAGCAAAATCAGTCTGCCCAAAGTGAGGCAAAACTTTCTGCTCTGTTCAGAGAAGTTGAGGGGCAGGAGAATAGGCCTCAGGGAAAAGGAACCCTTTCAGGGCACAATCCCAATGACCCAGCCTCCTCCCCACCTGCCTACAGTTACCACCCAGTCAGTCCATTGAAACTAGGCTGAGCTGATTGGATTACAGCCCTCATAATCTAATCAGTTCACCTCTAAATGTTCCTGCATTAACATAAGCACTTTTGGGAGGCACCTTATATCCAAACTATAACAAATGTAAAAGTGTTTTTATTCCATCCAACACAGGGTCATTATATATATAGAAAGTTCTAGGAATCTTACAAAATTAACATGATTGATAAGTGAATTTATAGGATCTCAGGATACAGAATTAACATGCAAAAATCAGTTATATTTAACATACAACAGTATATATAAAAATGTAAAATCCTAACAATTTTGTTTATAGTATCATCAAAACCCATAAAGAAAAAGGACTGAATCAAACAAAATACATTTAGGATTTATTCACTGGAAAATTACCACTGAATTTAATATCATTAAATAAAATTAAAATAAGTGAGGGCATATGCCATGTTTTTGTCTTGGGAATCTCAATATTAAGAAGAAGTCAGAAAAAGAAAAGAAAGAAAGAAATCAGATCTCCCAAACTGATCTGTAGATTTAGTGCATTGCCAACCAAATTCCCAATAGGCTTTTGGGTTTTTGTGGGGGTTTTTTTGTTTGTTTGTTTGGTTCTTTTTTTAATTCTAAATTTATTTGGAAAAGTGGGGGGCTTTGAATAATCCAAAAATTCTTAATGAGGGACAGGAAGTTGGAAAGTTAACACTGTTTGATATAAAGACTTGGTAAAGGGGCTGGGGTGATGGCTTGGCGGTTATGGCCCCATGCACAAGTATACGGGTTCAAATCACAGCACCATGTACACAACAAAGTGTCAGAGCAACAAAGGCCACACACAGAACTAAATAAAAAGTAATTCTCTTTGTCTCTGTCTGTCTGTCTCTCTCTCTCTCTCACTGTCCCTCTCTCTTTAAAAAAAAAAAAAAAGACTTGATAAAGCTACTATGCTGAAGGTATTAGTATTAGCTCAAGGAGAGACAACTAGATCCATGGAACAGAAAGAACTCATGCATATATAATCAGTTTATTCTGCCAAGCCTTAAAAACATGTCAATGGCAAAAGGACATCTCAACAGATATAACATATGGATAAATATAGAATCCGCTTTTTACAAAACAAAACAAAACGACACACAAATGGCCTGTAACAAATGAAGGGTACACACAGCATCATTTATAATCAGAGAAAAGGCAAAGAAAATCTCAGTAAAATACCACTTCAGACCCATGAGAAGAGCTAAAACTAGAGACTGACAGGACTACATGTTGGCAAACGATATGGAACCACTGGAGCCCTCATGTTTATAATGAGTGTGTTCAGTTTTCCATCACTGTGACAAAATAATTGAGAAAAATCAACTTAAAGGAGAAAAGGTTTAAAATTTTAACTCAAAGTTTCAAAGGTTTCAGAGCTGAAGCGGTTTCTCAGCAGTTATGGCGCTTGGCTGGCATGCGCAAGTACATGAGTTCAAACCCCAGCACCACGTACACAACGAGAAGTGAACGTCACATGAGAAACTAAGTAAAAATTGCTTCTCTCTTTCTCTCTCTACTGTCCCTTCTTTCTTTAAAAAAAAAAAAAAGAGTTTCAGAGGTTTCAGTCCGTGGTTGACTGGCTCTATTATTTCAGGGCCTATGGTGTGATAGTACTTCATGGCAAAAGACACGGTAGAATAAAGCTTCTCACATCATGGCCAGGACCAAAGAGGAACAGGGTAAAAAATATACCTTCAAAGTGGCTTCCTTTCTCCCACTAGGCCCCACATCCTAAAAATTTCACCATCTCCTAATAGTGCCAAAGGCTGGCAACCAAGGCTTTTGCACCCAGTCTCTGTGGGACATGTAAGATCCAAGCCATAACATTCCACCTCTGACTTCCAGAGGCTTATGTTCATCTCACAATGAATTTAGTCATCTCCAAGAGTTCCTAAAATCTCAATATTTTCAGCATTGTTCAAAAGTCCATTCAATGTCTCTTCTGAGACTCAAGGAAACTCAAGCCCCTGTAAAGAGCAAAAAACAGGTTATATACTTCCAACATACAATAGCACAATTCCCATTCCAAATGGGAGTAATAGGAAAATAACAGGAAGAGTTGAACTAAAAGCAAACTAAAACCACAACCCAAATTCAGCAGGGCAAACATTAAATCCTGTAGCTCCATATTCAGCATCCAGAGCACATGGTGACATGGTAGGAGCTACAAAGGGCTTGGGCAACTCTACCACCATGGCCTTGCCAGTCCTCTCTTGGGGTAGCTATGCTCATTGCCTGCAAATTCCTTGGCAGATGTTCCACATTTTTGGCTTCTCTAACTTCCTGGGGTCTTCACAGCAGCTTTGGGCTTCACTCTCATAGCTTCTTACATCACCCTCTCAGGAATTGCCTATAGGGACTTTGTCTCTGCTACATACTGCCTGGCCTCCCATTCTTTACTTTGAAATCTCTGTAGGAGCCTCCGTAATCCTAAAGCTTTTACATTTTGAAGACCTGAAAAGTGAACACTACATGGACCATGGGAAGCCCTGCCACCACCTTAAGAAGTAGCAGGAACTGCTTGGTCCATGGATTCAGTGACCTCTGAGCGTCTGCACAGGTGAACCTGGTGAAACCAATCCTGGGGAAACAGCTTCTAAGGTGGCACTTTGGGAGCAGTGTGCCTAGGGACCTCTTTTCGGATGAAAGGCTTATACTTTCAACACCTTTGAGCCAGGGAGGGATGGATGCCTCAGATGCCCTCAAAGCATCTTTCCTATGTCCAAGTACAAAGTTACTTGGTTCTTTTTAATGTTGTTAATGTAAATGATTAATGTTATCAGATGTTATTAAAGTTCCCAATAGAGTTCCTCATTTATGTCTGAACCATCATGAGCCCTGCCTTTGCTGTATGCATTCCTATCAGCATTCTATCCCAAGGTCACACCAGAATAGCCCATGAAGCTCTGCTTACATCATTCCAAACTTTTTCTAGTCGTCTTCTCCTGATGTTTCTAACTTCTTACCACAAAGCAGTTTCAAAGGCTTTTGGACCTCATGGCTAGGTATAACCATCTCAATAGCACCACCTCTGTACCAATTTTCTGTGTTAGTTATTTGTTGCTGTGGTACAGTACCTGAGAAAATCAACTTAAAAGTAGGAAAGGTTATTTTGGCCCACAGTTTCAAGGATTTTAGCCCATGGTTAGCTGATTTCATTAATTCTAGACCTATAGTTAGGTAGAATGCTATTTTGGAAGGACAAAGTAGACCAAAGCTGTTCACCTTGTGCTGGCCAGGAACAGAGCAGGGGACAAGGACAAAATATATTCTTCAAAGGCCCACTCCCAGTGGCCTGCTTCCTCCAAATAGGCCCCCACTTCATAAAGTTTGCATCACCTTCTTCTAGTGGCACAAACAGATGGTCAAGCCTTTGACTTGTCCCCGCTTCATAGAGAGAAATAAGCAAATAAACTCAAGTGGAGGAATCCATATTGTAGAATTCCATCTAATTGAAGTTCAAGGACAGGCTGACTAATCCATGGTGGTTGGCTACAGGTGGATGGTAGTGATGGATTGAAAGGTGGCAGGAGGGAACTATTAGAGGTAATTGAAATGGTATGTATCTTGCTTGGGGTAGTGGTTATGAAGTTGCACACTTGTATCAAATCCCATTGGATTGAGCATTAAAGCTCTTTGCTTTCACTGTATGTGAATTTTACCTCAAAAGACTTTGTTGACTAGAAAAAAAACTTAAAGTTATACAAAAACAATTGAATTACTAGGAAAAAAGCATACAGAAAGTAAGAAGGCATAGTTAGAAACATAAAGAAAAATTCACTCAGTAAGTTGTGTAAGAACATTTGTGGGGTGGGTCAGGTTTAATAACTTGAGGGAGGAAAAGGCACAGCATAATGTAAGCCAGTGTATGAGTTCTGTTGTTTGTAAGTGGTCTGCTTGTCCACTGTTTTAAGTGCTCTGTGATGTTTCTGTTTCAAAGTATCCAGTGAAATGATAATTGGGAGTTACTAAAGTATGGTGTCCAGAGGTATGCGGTACAAATTCCTGCACTCTGAAATCATCACATCTGGTCTTAGAGCCAAGCCGTATGAGAAAATGGTTGGCAGTACAGACTAATCTGGAGAAAGGATTAAAGACACATCTAATAGCCATCTTCTGATATCTGCATTTTTTAAAAGGGAAATTAGTTCTGTATAGCTGCAGAAAACAGAATTAAAATCACACAGCCATTATCACTAGAATTTTCAAAAAAATAGTTAGCCGTATAAGAAATATGTTTTCTGCCATCAGCAGTGTTGATATCAGTGCTGAGTGTCCAGCCACCAGACTTCTTGTTATCAGGGGCTCTTGCTTAATTCAGATGGCCCTCAAAGACTTGAAAATTCCTGATTCTGCTGCTTCTAGCTTTTTTAACTTGGTCTGTAACCATATGGTAGATATCTTGAGGAACAAGTAGGATTTGGGATAATTCCCAAGAATTCAGATGGTAGGGTATTCCAAGCTGTGAACATTAAAGACCAAATACAAAATGGAACGAAGTGAAAACTAATCTAACTAAAGCAGTGCTTTAAGAAAAGTTGTTAAGGTAGTTATGGCAGGATGTCTAGTGAGGACTAGGTGATGGAGGTATGACTTGATCATTTTGTGAAAGAGAGCTCTGTTAGGAAGCCATAGAGGAAGTCTTGGAGTGAGGAGAGTGGACTGTGAACTTGTGTGGAATCAGGAAAAACTAAATAAATGAAATTTCCTGTATGATAAAATGTTACCTTATAATAATTAACACAATTATAAATAGTAAGATATACTTACAACTTGGGTAAAACTGTCTGAACAAGCATTAGCATATTTCATTAAGCAGTGGATCTGTTTTTTGGGTTTTTTTTAACCAGAAGAAGAAACAATTAAAATTATAGTTATGTGGAACTGCTTCCTAGAATAGGAACTTAGTCTAACATGTGTTAGAAATTTCCCTCCACTTACTTCAGTGTACATCACTGCTCACTTATGTATATTAGGAACTTTGATTGTTAAATTAAAAAAAGCAAATTATCACTTAGACTCACTTTCTTTGGACCACTTACATCTGTAAGTAGCGTCGTTAGGCCTGCTCTGATAGTCATAATTGGCTTTGCTGGCCATGGATAAGGCAGGAGCCATGCTAATTTTTTCACACAATGACATCTTCACATAATTATAGCCGCTGCTGAGTCTGACAGTTCTTCCCAATGAATACCTGAATAAGGATTATAAGTAATTGATATTTACTTTTACTTTTTTATATTTTTTACTTTTCTATCAATAAAATAAATTCATAACCAAAGTTATCCTCTCTGCTTGACTTAATTAAACTTGAAGTTCTTGTCTTTTAGCTTCCTTTTCTACCCTGGTTAAAGCATTTAAGCCTTCACTGTGGTGTTTTAGTTCTGATAAGTTTTACACCCCTAATAGGCATACCATCTCATAAGATTATCTTCCAGTAATAACACTTTATTCAAGATGTAAATTTAGTGGAAAATCAAGATAGTTTCCGTTCTAAATAGTACTTTTTTTTTTCAGTATCAAGGTCCTGATTGAACTCAGGACGTTGCACATGCTAGGCAAGTGCTCTCTACCACTGATCTGTATCCCTACCCACTAAATTCCATTTTTAAAAGGAATTTGAAAAACTACATTTCAGTCAGTAATATTGCTATTAAAATTTTGAGGACCTAATTATACTTTGCATGTTGGTTAAAGAAAATTAGACATTCACTGCCATGTTTAAACTTAGTTTAACAGATATGGAAATATGCATATTTGGAACATTAAGACCAAAATAAAAAGAATTCCATATGTTAATCTGTATACTCAAAGTTTATAAAATCTTTTATCTCATACAGATAGAAAATACATTATTTTGTTTTTTTAATTGGTGAATTATAGATGTACATAATGATGGGATTTGTTACATTCTCATACATGCACATAATACAATATAATTTGGCCAACATCCCCCACCCCCGCCAGCACTCCCCCACCTTCCTCCTCCTATCCCCAGTCCCTTGCCTCTCTTTCTGGGTTATATATTTATTCTAATATATCCAAATACAGTGACCTAACTCTTATACCTATGAATAGCATTTTTATATACATGACAATAATATATATAATGACATACTTACAAAAGCTTGGAGTGTACCTTGTTTTAACTCAGTTCCAGCATTTCCCTTTCCCCTCTCTTCCACTCACATCTTTTAGATGTATTTGACAATAGGATAAACATTAGCTCTTTTTTTTTTCTTTTTCAGGGCTGAGGACTGAACTCAGGGCCTTGTACATCCTAGGCAAGCACTCTGCCACTGAGCTAAATCCCCAACCCCAACATTAGCTGTTTTATAAAAGCATGCAGTTTAACTTACTCTAATTCAATCCCCAGTGTCCCTCACCTCCTCCTTTCTCTTCCCTCTACTGATCTTTCTGTTATTTATTAAATAGCTTTTTAACTGACTCTTATATATACATGTATGTATATATATGTGTGTATATATATGTGTATATATATGTATGTATATATGTGTATATATATGTGTGTATATATATATCAGATTCACTATGATAGGTTCATGTATGAACATGAGCAAGTTAAATCTGATTCCTTCCATTAACTTTCCCTATTTCATTCTTCCTTTCTCCAATTCCTTCCCCTTTAACTATACTGTTTTCCTCTATTCTTTTCCTTATTTTGGATTAGCTTCCACATATCAGACAGAACATTCAACCTTTGGTTTTTGAGACTGGCTTATTTCACTTAGCATGATATACTCCAGTTTCATCCATTTGCCAGCAAATAGCATAATATTATAATTCCTTACAGCTGAGTAATACTCCATTCTGTGTATATGCCACAATTTCTTTATCTGCTCATCAATTGAAGGGCACTTTGGTTGATTCTATAGCTTAGCTATTTGAATTGTGGTACTATGAACATTGATGTGGCTGCTTCACTGTATTATGATGCTTTTAGCTCCTTTGGATATATACCAAGGAGTGGGATAGCTGGGTCAAACGGTAGATCCATTCCTAAGTTTTTTGAGGAATCTCCAAACTGTTTTCCAGAGTGGTTGTACCAGTTTACAGACCCACCAACAACGTATAAATGTACCCTTTCCTCTACATCCCACCAACATTTATTGTTCATATTCTTGATTACTGCCATTCTAACTGAGGTGAAATCTCATTGTAGTTTTAATTTGCATTTCTCTAATTGCTAGAGATATTGAGCATTTTTTCATATGTTTGTTGACCATTTGTATTTCTTCATTTGAGAAGTGTCTGTTTAGTTCTTTTGCCCATTTATTGATGGGGTTATTTGTTTTTTTGGTGTTAAGTTTTTTAAGTTCCTTGTATATTCTGGATATTAATGCCCTGTCTGAGATACAGGAGGCAAATATTTTTTCCCATTCTGTAGGTTCTGTTTTCACCCTTTTATTTGTTTCCTTTGCTATGAGGAAGCTTTTCGATTTGATGCCATCTCATTTATTGATTTTTCCTTTTACTTATTACATTTTTGGAATCATATTTAGGAAGTCAGTTCCTGAGCCCATGTATTAAAGTATTGGTCCTACCTTTTCTTCTAGTAGGTGCAGGGTTTCTGCACCTCTAATTCTTAGGTCTTTGATCCACTTTGAGTTGAGTTTTGTATAGGGTGAGAGATAGAGATTGAGTTTCATTCAACTGCATATGGATTTCTAGTTTTCTCAGCGCCATTTGTTAAAAGAGACTGTCTTTTCTCCACCTTATGTTTTTGGCTCCTTTGCTGAGTATGAGGTAACTGTAATTATGTGGGTTTGTCTCAGTTTCTTAAATTCTGTTCCACTGATCTTCATGTCTTTTTTGGTGCCAGTACCATGCTATTTTTGTTACTATAGCTCTGTAGTATAATTTGAAGTCTGGTATTGTACCTCCTGCTTTGCTTTTCTTGCCAAGGATTTCTTTGGCTATTCTGTGTCTCTTATTTTTCCAAATGAATTTCATGTTTGCGTTTTCTAATTCTGTGAAGAATGTCTTAAGAAGTTTTATGGGTATTTCATTGAATCTGTATAGCACTGTAGGTAACGTGGCCATTTCAATAATATTAATTCTCCCTATCCAAAAACATGGAAGGTCTTTCTGTCTTCTAAGGTCTTCTGCAATTTCTTTCTTTAGTATTCTATAATTTTCATAGTAAAGGTACTTCACCTCTTTTAAATCAAAGATAAAAATGGAAACATCATAACAGATACTTTTAAAATCCAAAGGATCATCAGAAACTATTTCCAAAAGTCTATACTCCAATAAGCTAGAAAACCTTGACAATATGGACTAATTCCTAGAGAAATACAAACTACCCAAACTAAACCATAGGAGAAAATAGAAAACTTAAGTAGATCAGTTTCTAGTAATGAACTTGAAGTAGCCATCAAAAGCCTTCCAACAAAGAAAACCCCTGGACCAGATGGATTCTTAGCCAAGTATTACAGTACTTCTGAAGAAGAAGTAATACCAATCCTCTTCAAATTTTTCCATGAAATCGAAAAGGAGGAAACTGTACCAAACTGTTCTTACAAAGTCAGTTCACCCTGATACCAAAACCTTGACAAAGATAAATCAAGGAAAGAAAACCAATATCCTTGATGAACATATATGCAGAAATCCTTAATAAGATATTGGGAAACTGCATACAAAAACACATTAAAAAGATAGTACACTATGACCAAGTGGGATTCATCCCCTATGATGCAGGATTGGTTCAATATTTGGAAGTTAATAAATGTAATTCACCATGTAAATAAACTTAAAAAGAAGAATCAATAGATGCTGAAAAAGCATTGACAAGGTATAACATAACACCCATTCATGTTTAAAGCACTAGAAAAGATAGGAATGGAAGGAACTTACCTCAACACTGTAAATGCTGTTTATGACAAACCCAAGGCCAGTGTTATTCTGAATGGATTAAAATTGAAAGTGTTTCCTCTAAAAACAGGAACTACATAAGGATGCCCACTTTTACAACTCCTGTTCAACATCATCCTTGAAACTCTCTAGCCAGAGCGATTAGGAAAGAGAAGGAAATTAAAGGGATATGAATAAGCAAAGAAGAGCTCAAACTATCAGTGTTTACTGATGACATGATTTTATATTTAGAAAATCCAAAAGTGTCTACCAGAAGACTCCTAGAGTTCATAAACGAGTCCAGCAAGGTAGCAGGATACAAAATCAGCATTCACAAATCAATCGCATTCCTTTTTTCCAATGACAAACGTACTGAGAAAGAAATTAAGAAAATTACTCCATTCACAGTAGCTTCAAAAAATAAAATAAAATACTTGGGAATCAATCAAACATTTGTTTTTCATTCTCAAATTAGCAAATATTACCAATATTTGCTTGTTCTATGCAAGACATTATACAAGTTTTCCTAATTGTTCAAAATAGCAGTTCATGATTTCCATATTTAAAACGTTAGTAGAGAAGCTGATAGTAGAACTGTGTAGATGAGAGCATTGTGATTCTTAAGTAAGTTAGTAAGGACTACTCTTTCCTTCAGCATTCATGAAAATCAGAAGTGTGCCACTTAAGTTCTCCTGGCTCTGGATTATCCTTAAAATAAGGCTTTGCTGAAAAAGACTCATGAAACTACTTCTTATTACTATCTTTATCTGTGGTGAGTACTACTTATTGTTTGATTGGTTTGCTATTGATTGGGATGGTGGTGGTGGCAGGTATGTTTTTATGAGTGTGTAGGGTGGATGTCTTGGTGAAAAATAGCATTAATTGGCAAAACTGTTAATTATCAAAGTAGATATATTCTGTCGTGCTTTTGTATCCATTTATCTTAAAAATCATATCTTCTCGGATTATTTGGGGTGATTTTTCCCAAAATTAAAATGAAAATACAATGAATTTTGTGGGAAGAAAAATGTGAAAAAGACTTCCTTGCTGTGTTTATTTTGTTGTGATTTTTTGTTACTGTACTGTCTTGTTTTATATCATCATTTCTTGCAATTACCTGATGAAATTATTATTTTCATTGTTTATGAATTCATAGAGTAGCTATTGTATGATTTCTCCCCACCACCACCATCATTTTTCTCTTCATACTAAATTTTTAAATTGTAAGTATATTTTTTTTATTTCACATACTTGCTTATACTTACTTCTGCACACATAACTCAGGTAGTGGCAAGTCTGTTTGCCCATTCATATCATCAAATTATCACCTTTTTTTATTAGAAGTATATAGAAATACAGTTGAGGGGGAAACATAATCAAAACATTAGCAATCAATGGATATAAACTTTGTTATCCAGGGGAAAAGCCAAAACATGGATAACCACCTTGGGTTTTTACCTGTTGCAGTTTCCCCCAGAAGAACTCATGCGTTAAATGGGTAGTTCGTGGAGGAATGACC
>PVKS010020649.1:0-36470 GCA_004027875.1 Aplodontia rufa
CCAAAAAAACCACTTCTCGGTAACTTCCTCTCTCACACTGCAGGTGGTGCACATGAGCCAGGGGACAGCAGCGCTTCTCTGAGACTGGCTTCTGTGCCTTAGTAGCAATCACACACAGAACCCCAAATTTGGGGATGGAACCCAAAAATGATTCTGTCATTAGGAACTAATTAACCCCAATGGCAGGAGGCAGAACCCCCTTGAGACACTTCTGCTCCAGTCAGTGGCTAGGGCACCTGTCCAGGCCCCAGGTAAGGGAGTGAACAGGTGGTGTGTGCTGGGCCCTTTAAGCAAAGTATCTCACTTAATCCAGCATGGTGGACCCCCGGGGGCTATTACTACTCCCAGGTTATGCACGATAAAGCTGGGGGAGGGACCCAGAAAGGCCTAGTCACTTGCCAACATCACACATCTGAAAGGTGACCATGCAGGACTGGAAGCCGAGCCCCCTGCACCAGCCAGCATTGTGACTTCTATTTTGGCTTCTCTTGGGGCTCCCAAGGGGCAGCCCTTCCCTAAACCTGGGTGACTGGCGACTCACACACCACATTCATTTTCAGATTCTGTATCTAGAAAGGGCCACAGAACCAAGACGTTGGCGTGAACAGAGGGTAGAGCAGCAGAGCTGGGACATCTGGCAGGACTCAGTCCCTGTCACTTCCATGCTCCTACAGGAAGCAGACTCAGACAGGAAGGGAACAGCTGATAGGGGCTGTCTGCCAGGCACCCTCGTCTCTCCGCCTCAGAGACCCAACTCGATATCATATTTTCTCTTCAGCCTAAATGCAATCAGGCCCTTCAGCTGTGGGATCAATACTGCAGATGACGCCATTCATAAGTCACAGAGATGTGTCCTGGGACGTGGTTCATTTAATCAGGCCAATAAATTAAACTTGATCGGTGTCTCTGTAGCAGGATCCATTGTGTTTGATTTCTCTACAACAAAAAGAGGGATGTCACTCCAATGGAAATGGTGAAGCAATTCTAAATGTGCCTTTAAACTCTGAACTGGATTGCCTTGGGCTGGAGTGGTGGCTCGGCGGTTGTGGCACTTGCCAGCATGCACGAGGACATGAGTTCAATTCCCAGCAACATGACACAACAAAGTCTCAGAGCAACAAAGACCACATGAAAAACTAAATAAAACTGATTTGCTCTCTCTCTCTCTCTCTCTCTCTTTCTTTAAAAAAAATAAAAATAAATGAAATAAAATGAAATAAACTGAATCTCCTTGGACTTCTTCCATTGGCATTCATTGACCGAAGACCTCCGTGTGACCTGGATCATAATGGGAGTCAAGGCCCATAGATACAACTGAGCTGCCTTCGGTCACTGGGGGCCTTGCTCTGGGACCCCAACCTCGCTGGTTTAGGTTTGGGGAATTTAGCGTATCTGACAGCTTCTACTCCCACGTGTGGAATAGACACACCGCTTTCGTCCGGATGCTATATCCCCCTGACTGCAGTGTCCTGGGCTTCCAAATAGTCATCCAGAGCAGCCCAGGTCCCCTGATGCAGGAGAAGAGGAGAGGGCATCTGCAAACATGGGCGCAGTCTGTGTGACCCCCCAGAGGTCTCTGCCTTCTCCCTGCATGAACCAGGATTCCCGAGGCTGGAGCAACAGGGGCCTGGTGGCTGGGCGGGTGACCCAAAGTCCACAGAGGTTGGGATTTTCACAGGGGCTTAAACCAATCAGCTGACAGGCCCAGCACCGAAATCCCAGCCTCAGGTTAGCTGGTAGACAGAAGTCAGCCTAGCAGAGGCAGCTCCTGTCCGGAAGCTCAAGGTCATCAAGGAGACAGATGCAACAGGGTGGCAGAGGTGGTGAGCTCTGTCCTGCTCTCTGTCACCTGGTGGGCACCTGCAGGCCAGTGAGTCTCCGTGTCTAGCCAAAGAAGCTTCTGGTATACACTTCCCTTCCCAGGGCCTTCCCCACTGGGGGAGCTCTGTTCCCTGAGTGTGGGCTGGGTGTTGTGAGAGAGCAGCTTCCGCCTCTGGTCCCCTTTCAATGCACCCCCACGGAGGCCTGTGAGGACAGATGCATCCCCTCTACCCACACCAGAGCCAAAGGTGGGCAAGGAACCCACAGTTCGCTGAAAGTCCCTGTTCCTGGAGCACTGAATCTTCTGCAAGAGGTGGTCACCCCATGGTCATTTCTAATGTCACAGGGGTGGTGACAGTGGTGGTAGCTCACAGGGCAGATCAGTGGTCTCTGCAGGGGCAACAGGAGGCGGGGAGAAGCCCCTGTTTCCGGTCACTCTCTCTCAGGCTCTGATGTTCGAGGGTTCTGACCTTCCCTGGCCACGGTTGTCGGCCACCCTGCCACATGAAGGACAACTGCTAAAGAGGCTCTTCAGCAGCTCTGCACCTCTGCAGAGCAGAGGAAGAGTTTGCAACGGCCAGTTCCCTGAAGTTCCAGCTCTGTGGAAAAGGAGGGTCAGGGCCTCCATGGCTGGGTCCCAGAGGGAGGTGGAGGCACCAGCCCTCAGTGACCAGGAACCCGGCACAGCAATTCACCCTTGGACCTGGCTCCGGGTTGGGAGACAAGGCTGTGTCTTGAAAGATCGGTCTGCGCATCCTCCTTTTCTGTCTCTCGCTTACGTGCATCTGAGGGAGCATCTTTCTCTCCCACACCGTATATACAAGAAGAAGTAAACATTCAAAAACAACAGAATTTTGAAACAGAAAGCTCCTGATGCCTGCTGGAAGACTGGAAGATGTTGTGGCTGGAGGAAACAGGAGTTGGAAGGAACAGGAGAGACTGAGAAGGGCCGAGTCTCCGGGCAGGAGGGGCCACTAAGTCATCCGCAGCATGTAAGCTGGGTTCCCCTTGACTGGGGACACGCTCTGCCCCCAGCAGACGTGTCTCCATCACACAAGTCTCCCAGACAAGGGTGAGCACCATGGGCAGAGAGGTGAAGTGTAAGAGGAGACATGGAGAGAAAACGTCACCTTCCAACCCAGGGAGAGATTCTACCTGATCGGTGCAGAACTGTCCCCACCTCTCCACGCGTCTCCGTCCCTGGACTGGACTCCACCATGTAAAGTCAACAATAACGTCACCTGTGTTTTGCAACCTGAGGATCCGGTTAGACAGGAGGCTTGGAAGCTGAAAGAACAGTTACAAGTACTATTCAAACATAGGCTCTCTACCAAGGAAACAGAAAAAAGAAACACCCTTCAGTGGTGGGAAGGTTCTGGAATTTTCTCACTGAATTTCTGAGCAGCCCTCCTAAATGGAAACAACAATTATTTGAGCTTCAGTTTTTTGCAGAAGTAGAGCAAACACTGTTCATCAGATTCTACCCAGTTCGGGGCAAACCCTCCAAGAACACAGTTACAAAGATTCCAATTTGTAATCGCTCAGCTTGGGCTAAGGAAGGATTATTGGAGCAGAATGTTAATTAATGAAACAAGTTCAAAGTTTAGTCTTGAAGGAGAGTGGCGCTCTGGACTGTCTCCTGCAGGACTCCAGGAAGGTCCAGAGGTGCAGAAGGGAGGTGGTCCGCAGGTGCGTGGATTGACATCCCTGAAGCCAAGGAGGATGCTGAGTGCAGCCCGGACTGGAGGAGCGAGTGTCCCACCTGCCTGCTGCTTCATTCCTCACCGCTCAAAGGGAAGACGCACCACCAAATGTACATCAGCCACTTCTCAGCCTGGTCAGTTGACGTGACAAACACCCACCTTTCCAGGGCCATGCTTCTTTATCAGTTGTAGCTCCTAAAGAACACATTAACGATTCATCTCATTACAGCAGGACAGCATCAGCTCAAAGGACCTCCTGCTCTAAGTCAGGCAAGGAGACGGGGCTGCTCAGACGTAACGTCTTAAGTACAGCTGTGTGTGCCCAGGTCCTCTCAATGGTGACTTTTGTCACACTGGAAACTGAAGAGGTAATCACCTGCTCGCCACTCCATGCACCAACGTACAAAGTTCAGACAAGTGTACAACAATCATCACAGACTTTCTGATGCCAAAGGAAATGAGAGCCCCGAAGGAGACACCGGTCCCCTGCCACTCGGGCATACAGCCAGGACTGCAGTGCAAGTTCCTTGATGGGGACCTGGGAATAATCCTCCCTGGCCCCAGGTGCCACCCCGAGGGAGAAGATATGGGACAAGTGAGTGTCATCTGCTGAGTGGCTCTCAACTCGCTTGCTGTCCAGTTTTGGGACACAGGTTCTCAACTTGATTGGCAGCTACCACTGTCTTTGAAGTTCAGGATGACAGTGTACCTGTTGGGATAGCTACCTCTAACTCTGCAAGGGCTTCCTCAGAACACCATGGATGCTCACTTCGTTAAGCAAAATCTGAAAACATGAACATCTGTTGCGTGAGCTCTGGTCCCGTAAGCCTCCTAGACGCCCTGAGGTTTCATTAGAGACGGGCTCCGACTCTCTCTGATGGGCCTTTTGTGCGGTGAGCAGCCCTCTTCAGCACCAGGTTTGCCCTTTCCAACCTCTTACCGTCGGACCCTCAGCGTCACCTCCCAATGGCTTTCTCCTGCAAGTGACTGCACTTCTCCCAGGCTTGGGGACCATTTTCATGTTAGCATTGTTTGTCGACAAGAGGCTGAGAATTTCACGGGCCTTCGAGACCTGGCTTCCTCTCTTTGCGTTCCTTTCCTGACTTTCTCTCTTCTCAAGTTTTCCAGTCAGCAACGGGCTTGGTTCGGCTGCCAAGCACGTTGGTCCCATTGCTACCCTCCATGTTCCTGCAGGTGACAGGTGTCAGCATCGCTGACTTCCTGCAGAGATGCTACAGGACTCTCTCTGCCAACTTCCTGTGACAGTCCCCTCACTTTCTCCTGAACTACGGGCGCCCAGGAGCAGAAGCCTCCAGCAGTCTACAGAGGACACCTCGGGTTTCACTACGCATTCCTCAAAACCCCCCCGCCACTGTCCCTGCAGTCCCGAAGTCTCAGGCTTCTATCACGGCAGCAGCCCACTTTCAATACTAAGGTGCTCATTTTTATTTAAAATAATTATCTCAAATCACAATGGCTTAGAAGTGCAGCCCTGCCTCGCCCCTCCTCTCTGTGGGACAGCGCCGCTGGTTGTCTGTGGCTCAAGATCTTTAACAAGGCTGCGGTGGCCAGGCTGCAGCCCAGGGCTGTGGTCACCCAGGACTCGGCTGGAGAAGACGAGCTGCCCCTGAGGAAGCCCAGGCTGCAAGGAGCTGAGGTCTCTGGCCAAAGGCCCGTGAGAACTGCCAACGCCATGCACCATTAAACCCTGCATGGAACCGGAGCCGCAAGTCACAATGGCAGGAGGAGTGATGGTTTGGACATTTGGAGGAATTTGGGCTGCTAGGGACTTGTAACAGATGAAAAGAAAACACAGCCACTTTGGAGTTTAGAAGAACGTGATCAGGAAGTAACGGAGCCTCCAGACACTTGTCCCAGGGCCACTGTGCTTGCTGGAGACAGGGCTGCTTCTGCGTTACAGAAGACACAGAGCACAGAGGAAGCTTTCGCGAAGGCAGCACCAGCGCAGGCCAGGAGGAAACAGACGCACACGCAGACTGGGTGAGTAGAAGACAGCCTAATAAGGGGCCCTTGAAGAGGCAAGGAGAATATTTACTAGGACCACAAGAACCAGGGGCAACGTGAATGGAGAGATTAGCTGGCTCCTGTTCTTCAAGAGGAAAGGGCAGGATGGGTTGCCAAAGCCACAGAAGACTGGGTATGTAGACAGGACCATAGAAGCAGTGATCTTGGTGAAGGACACGGAATATCTCTAGTGAGATGAGGGCAGGGCCCTGGGAAAACCAATGCCCGACCTCCACCTTCTCATCCTCTGCTCTGATGGAAGTGACTCCAGGAAGACAGAGGATATGGAGGCTTTTGGTGCAATCCACACCTTGTTCTCTCTGGGCACAAGGAGGGCACAGAGGATGAAGCCCTGACCTTGAGAGGGACCAGGTGCCCAGCACTCCCTGTGGGTGGGAGACCCAGGAGGCAACTTCCTGCCTTCTAACCACAGGCCTGAGCTGAGCAGTCTTCTCATCCAGGACTCTGGCCTCTCCTGATGGGAACAACCACTGGCAGAGACAAATGACCGGCTAAGCAGGGTTCTTGGCTGCTCCCAAGCTCACCTGTGAGATAAATCTCTGTCTCCCATGGCAGGAGAGAGCATCAGGAGAAGACCCCAAGAGGATCTAGTATTCTCAGCACCGATAGAAAGATGTTCATCCCAGGACGAAAGCTGAGTTCACCAATCGCCACCAAAAGCTTATAAGGCAGAGTTGAAAGCCACATGCGAGCAGTCAGGATTTACTTTCCCCTAGCAGAGGGGCAAAGTGGCTGGAGTGGAGGGCCGCTCACGCCAGCAGAGATCATTAAGAATGAAGACCAGAGACGGAACTGGAGATTCACAGCCCCGACTCCTCGCACTCAAGGCCAGGACAGCAAAGTCGCCTGCTCGTGAGCTCCATCTCTCACTTTCTCAGCAGAGAATATGAGCTAAACCTTAATAAGCCCAAGTGGTGTCTCATGCGATCCATTGCAGAGGGAAAAAAAATCTATGTTCTTAAATGGTCATCCCTAGAAAAAGTCATAAAAAATGCAGCGAAGGCTTAACAGTGCTGGAATCAGGGCATGGGGAGGAGGATATTTTATTGCTTTTTTGAAATTGTATTAAACAATTTTGACAATGAGCATATCTTCAATTTACAAGCTAAAAACAACAAACAAACAAACAAACAAACAAACATATAATTCTTGCTTCCTCAAAGCTTATTCGCCATCTGGGAATCTTAAAGAAGCATCTACCAGCAGACCAGCAGCACATTTCCTGAGATTCTGGTCTCTGGGGAGCAGCCAAAATTTCCCCTGAAACCATACAGTAAGCAAATGGTCACCTAAAACACGGGGAAGCATTCAAATTCTAAACCCTGAATTCGGAGGAGGGCTTTGAATAGGCTGCTGTTCCTAACTATCCATGTAAAATGAGTAATGATTTCACAAACTTTCTTTCCTTGAATGAGGTGGAAGCTCAAACTTGACCATTTTGATAAAATCTCCTGTTTTTAGCAGATACTGAGAAATGCAGCCCATACAATATTGTTTGAGCGATTTAATGTGTAACCACAAGATAACAACTCCAGCCAGGTGTGACCTTAACTGCAAAGCAGTTCATTACCCCAGCTGTGATAATTGTTCTCTCAAAAGGCCCAAATTATGCAAACAGATTGAAGGTAAAGTGTGAGAAATGAAAATGGAGGAACAGTTGCATCCATTTCCTTGCTAATGTGTTCTGTTAGAGACCTCGGTGCTGGAGCTGAAGGCAGGGAAGTTTCTTAAGACATGCCAGTTCTGTGCTCCTCAAGCTGTTGGTCAGGATGAGCAGTAGATCATGAGAGGACCTGGTATGGTGCCATCAGCATTTTTTAAAACATGAAATAGATTTCTCATGTCAGCTGTGTCATGGATATAACTTGGAAATCTTCACCTCCATCCTCACAAAAGGTAAATGCATTCAGCTTTACTTTTTCACTTTGTTCAAAAGTGACCATCAATACCTTCTCTTGAGTCTATCAAGACTGAGGTTTCAAGGAGGACTTGACCCTGAGGCCCAAGTGCAGGCACATCAGGAACTGCAGCCAAGACCAGTCTGCCTTGAGCAGAAGACCATGGGGCACACACTGAAATAAAGAATTAAAGGGTAACTGTAGTGGCTGAGTGTGGACTAATGTGTGAGGCAGATCCCCCGGGACTACTGCCAGAGGCTTTCTCCCCATGGATTCCGCTCCAGGGGGTCTTTCCAGAGTGCCACAGCACAAATCAGAGAAAGATCCCCTAAAGGTTCTGCAGTAGGAAAAGGAAGAATGATCACCATGAAATATCCCCAAAATGTTCTCCTTGACAAAGAACTACTCTTCGGGAGAAAAGAATCTTCCAAATCCTGTTCCTAAGGGGAGAAGGATATTTCTTCCATGTTGGCCCCATAAAGATCTGTAATTAGGCAAAGATTATCTTCCATTCATGTCTACTCAACACTGTACTCGAAGTCCTAAGGCAATAGACAAGAAAAGGAAAAAAGAACAAGACTACTTTTCTCCCTAAAGACAACGTGGTTGTATGTTAAAAAAAAAAAAAAAGATTCCCAAGGAATGAGCAACTGGACTAAGTGATTATAATAAAGCTATAGAAGTTAAGGTTGCTGTGCAAAAGTGAATTGCTTTTCTATCTTCCAGCAATGAAAAACTGTATTTTGAAATGAAAAGCACTTTATTTACTTCACCACCTCCATATGAAATGCTTAGGAGTGAATCTAACAAAATGTATACAAGATATATATGAGAAAACCTATAAAATTCTAATGAAATAAATTGAATAAGAATTAATTAAATGAATATATAGTCCGTGTTCTTGGATAGGAAGATAATATCATTGAGATGTAATCTCCTCTCAGTTTGATCTATAGAGTCAACGTGATTCCAACTGTAGTCTGTGAAGTTGTTTGTGGATATTGACAAACTGGTTCTAAAGTTTACAGGAAAGGATAAAAGACTAAGAATAGCTGGCACAATAGAGAAGAAGAGTCAGAGGATGGCACTCATCAATTTCAAGACTTACTGTGCGAATAGAGCACTCAAGCAGTACTGACAAAGGATAAGCAAATGGATCAGGGGAACAGAGTCGGAGCCGAGAAAGAGATGCACAGAAATGTCCTCAGCTGACTTTTGTAAAGGAGAGATAATTTAGCTAACAGTCTTCAACACATGGAACTAGAACAATGGGACACCCACAGACAAGGGATGAATGTGGACCAGATCTTATGCCTTTCACAAAAATCAGCTCTATATGGTTCCAAACCTAAATTTTAAACACAAAACCATAAAACATACATTTAGTAAAATAAGATAACATAGGGGGCTGGAGAGATGGCTCAGCAATATCACGTTTGCCTGGAATGCACAAGGACCCGGGTTCAAACCCCAGCACCACATACACAACTAAGTGTGGAGCAATGAAAACCAGATGAAAAATTAAATAAAGTTGATTCTTCTCTCTTTCTCTTTTTTAAAAATAAAAAATAGATAATATAGAAGATGTTAGGTGGTCTTCAGCTTGATGATTTTTCAGATACAAAATCAAAAGCACAATCCATGAAAGAAACGTTAAGTTGAACTTCACTAATATTAAAAACCTTTGTTCTACATGACGCTGTTAAAATAATGAAAAGATGACTTCACGGACTTGGAGCAAATATTTTCAATCCCATGTCTAATTAACTTTCATTTAAAATATTCATTTAATATTCATCAAAAAGACCGAACGGTACAATTAAAATATGGCCAAATAATCTAAACAGGAACCGTAGTAAAAAGAACACGGGAATGGTCAACAAGGATGTGAAAAGAAGTTCAACAGCATTTGCCATTAGGGAATCACAAATTGAAAGCGCCTAAAGCTCTGGTGCATATATACACACACAATGGAGCTCCACCCAGCTGTTAGAAACAATGACATCGCAGCCTTTGAAGGTAAATGGATGGCAATGGAGGAAATCATGCTGAGCAAAGTTAGCCAAACCCAGAGAGTCAAGGGTCAAATGTTTTCTTTCATTTGTGGAGGCTGGAGCTAAACCCAGGCTTGGGTGAAAGGTAGTCAAGCTCATGATTTGGACCCACCAAGGGCATAGCAACACACAATCTAGAGGAACCATGGATATGTAGGTGGGAGAGGAGGAAGGGAAGAGGTGAGGGTGATGGGAGAGATAGGGAGGATAAGGAGGGATCTAGGGAGACAATCCACGTTGTAGCCTACACATTAACCCCCTGAGAAGACAAAGGATACTTATACAACCATTTAATTCTG
Source organism: Aplodontia rufa (assembly GCA_004027875.1). Lineage (NCBI taxonomy): Eukaryota > Metazoa > Chordata > Mammalia > Rodentia > Aplodontiidae > Aplodontia > Aplodontia rufa. Next base: position 9,822 of record PVKS010020649.1, read on the forward strand.
GAAAATTTACATATATATATATATTTATTTATATATAATGTTATACACATTTATATCTCTTATAGGGGTGTAATATAGAAGAATCAAGAGACAGGGGAGCGGGCACTGTGGGGGAAATTATGATTCAAGATCAAATGCATATCATATTGTCACTTCATATACATTTAAGATTCTCTGACAACTCAACTCCTTAATAATAATTAAAAAAATAACCTTGCTGAGCAGTTTAGTGTGACTCTGTCTCAAAATAAAAACTAAAAAGGACTGACGATGTGGCTCCATGGTAAAGCACCTCTGGTTTCAATTCCCAGAACAAAAACATAAAAATAGAAATTTTGCAGCTACCACATACCTGCTAGAATGAAGTCCTAAAGGCTAAGAATATTATAATGGATTGAATTGTGTCCTCTAAAAATCCTATGCCAAAGTCCTAACCCTCAGTAGGTCCCCCGTGTACTTATTTGGAGCCATGGTATTTATAGTAGTAATCAAGTTAAAAGGACATCATTAGGGTGGACCAGGCTCATACGACATAGAGACAGGCACACAGAGGGGAGGTGATGTGGAGACAGCCCTGTGATAACGACTTCAGGGTGAGCATCTGCAAACATGGGAGCACGTGACTCCACGGTGAGCATCTGCGGACACGGAAGCATGTGAAGCTGCCATCAGCTGGGGGAGTCAAGGACCAAACCCTTCCCTGGAGGCTTCAGATAGAGCATGGTCCCATTGACACCTTCGTTTCAGATTTCTGGCTTTCAGAATTGTGAAACCACAAATACCTCTTGTCCTAAGCCACCCTGTCTGTTGTACTTGGTCACAGAAGTTCTGGACAACTAACACAAATACATTTTGCTACCAACAACCACACTCGCTCAGTGCTAGCAGACATGCAAAAGTGTCTGTCTCCTCATTGTGGAAGAAACTTTGGCAGTTTCTTACAAACTTAAGCATAGTATTAACATGCAAAAATCAAACACACTCCCAGGCATCTTACCAACTGATTTGAAATGCTGTATTCATGAAAACCTTCACGTGAACATTAATAGAAGCTTTCTTCATAACTATCCAAAAAACCGGAGAACCAAAGACTACAAGAAGGTGTAAATGAGCTGCCCTAACCCATATAACAGAATATTATTCATGAAGAGAAGAAAATGAGATCTCACACACTGGTGCAACTCAACACACAGGCAAATTACGTGACTAAATTTTGTCACTATCAATATATGTAAGAACTGGAGGATTGAGCAGAGGGAAGATCCTGGAAGCCAGGTGTCTCACTGTTGAGATGGGAAGCTACACGGAAGGAAGGGAAAGAGGGCAGAATGGGTCATGCAGCGACTTAGAGCTGAGGACATCAGTGTGCATTCACTTGCCCTACTGTGGACACACAGAGCCACACACAGAAATACCCGTAGGAAGGAGTTCCCGCGCTGACTGGTGCGCACAGCGTATTTTCTCGCCCTGCAGTTGGAGCCTCGGAAGATGCCTCCCACCGACACGTAACAAACCTAATGTTCAGAGAGCAGTTTCTAATGTTGTTCTCCAGGAAAACAAACCCCGTTACACTAGAGAAGGGCCAGATCCTAGGACTTTGGCAGGACATATGTAAAATGAGTCTGCAGCCTCTTACATTGCATGAAAAACAGGTGTTAAAAAAAGCAAAGAAAAAGTGACATTATAAGGTTAGGTCAAAGCAACAGGAGTCAACCTGAAGGAAACTCGATGGTCACAGTTGGAACGATCTAAGCACCAAACTATGCAAAACACAAAATAAATATCCACTTACCTTACTGATATGCATAGAAATTGAGTGGGTAAAGGAATGGCGGAGAAAATTCTCATTTAGAAGCATTACCAGTAGTTTATGTATGCCATTTCTTCTCAAAAATAGGGAGACACCCTTATCAAGGTTGGGCTATGTATGGGAACATCATTCCAAAGAGTGCACTATGCAAAGGCGGGGGGAAGGAAGTAATTTTACAGTGGAGAAGCTTGAACAGTGCTCCCTTAGTCAGATGATCAAGGATACTGTCCACAGTGATAAGACACGATGAAATTTTGTCCCCTGAGTATGATGTGATAGAAGCGGCACTCAGCCCTGTTGTCTTTCACACAACTTAGTCTAATCAAGAAAAGGTCATCATATAAAACCCGCTTGAGGGACAGTCTACAAAATACATAACCAGTGCTCCTTAAACTTAAAAAGCTGTCAAAATCAAGGAAGGTCTGAAAAACAGTCACATTTGAGAGGAGGGGCATGTGGGATCTGTCTGCACCACTTTTAAATTTTTTTTGTAAATGTATGTAAATTATTTCTGAAATAAAAGAACACAATTTTAAAATGCACATGCTTGAACAATTTTCTGGAGAACATTACCTCCAAGATCATCCTGGAAAATGGTGCTCAATAAAGATTCAGGTGTTTCTCCATCTGTTATTCCAGCCATGTCCCTGGCTCAGCTGTGATACAGAATTAATTTTCAGAGCATCTCAGAATCTCAGCATCGTCTTCTTATATTCCTGGAGAAAGATCAACACACTGTCTTCATTACCAAGTGAAACTTTCGATCTTCAATTTCAGCACTACCAGAGTTTCCAAAAGTTGGTGCATAACTAACCGACTCATCTCTTCAAGGGCAGGAAATGTGGCCGGAGGAATGTGACATGATAAAGTAATGCTGACATTAGAGGAGAAAGTGAAAAGATAATCACTACAATAAGAAAGCCACATCCTTCAGGATGAGCCACTACACTGGTGTCCATGCTGAATTTCCTCTGTTTATCTGCTTGCAGGTGCTGAATTCCTAACTCTGAACCTGGGACCAAAAGCTTGACAGAGGTGCATAGAAAGACACACTTCCTTTCTCCAAAAGTCCTGCTCCTTAGTAGGAGACTGCACCCTGATCCCAGCCACGGAGGGTGGGAAGACAGGTGAACTGACCTCCATGCCTGGATTCTGAAGGTGCATCTCCCAGTCCTGGTGCAGAGCTGAGGACCCCCAAGCAGAGCTGCTGCAGGGCCACTGACATCCCTCTCCCAGGTTCTCCCTGACTGCTCTGCCCCCAACTCACAAAGTAAAAAACAAATGGTCCTCAAAAGGTTGCTCTTTGATTTCCTCCCAATTTCCTTCAGGTTGCTTGGCACAATTTGGTTTTATATTTAAAAGTGTTATTTTTTAAAAAAAATATCCAATGTCTGCCTTTAAAGATACACATGAATCCACATTCCTTGCTTGCCCTGTATTGATGGTGCATTTCAAGTGGAAATTTGGGGACACTACAAAAATGAGGCATTTTCTTCAACAAGAGAATGGGAAGAGCACTTCAGGAAAAGCTTCAAGAAGGCATCTTTTTGGGGAAGCCAGTGACTGCTCCTGAAACCTGGAAGAAGTGACAGGGATGTTTTAGTTGCAGTTCCTGCGGCCATTTCCCCTGGAAAGTCGGACCAGCACCACCTCTGCTCCTCAGCAATGCAGACTTTCTTCACAGAGCAGCTCGGGGCTCGAGCTCAGCAGACCAGAACGAAAGCCAGGTCAGAAAGCACGTTTCTGTCCACAGTTGTTAAAGAAGGAAAGAGTTGAGATTTGAGACAAATCCACTGATAATTGTGTCTTGCATCCCTGGAGAGCACAGCTATCTGTCAAGACAGGTGAGAAGAGACTCTCCTAATGGCCACATCAGCAGGAGATGAGCTGGGGAAGTCGCGCAGAATCTCAAATGTTTCCACAAAAGCCTGGCTCACACGCTTGGTTGCCAACAACCACCTGGTTTTCATTTACTTTAAAAAAAAAAAAAAGAATTTCACTGATTCAGAAAGCCCTCAAGACTCTGGAGGTGCCTGTCTTATTCCCCACTCTGCATCCCCAGGGAGCAACTTGGTGCCCAGTGTTCAACCACACCTGCCTTGTGGCCCTCGCTGTGGCCTGGGGTGAGCGTGTGTGCAATGTGATGAGTCCCTCCCCGGCTAATCTGCAAGTGACTAGCAGAAGCTTGCATATGGCCACAGCTACAGTCCACAAAACTTCTCCTCTTCCTTTAAACATTTCCCCCACCTGGTTCATGGCATCCTATTTGCTCACAGATCACAGGCTGTTCAAGCTCAACCCAACGCCAGTTAAGGTGGACTTGTATAGAATTTGAAAGCTATGTTGCGTAGGCATGAGAAATGGGACGCCAAAATGTTAGGTTTGCATTGGAGATTGGGAAGAGAAAATGACATTTTCTGTTTGTGCAAAAAAGAAAGTTTATTAAAATAATGTCCCGGTGGCTAATGGTTGTGTCTGTGGCAGAAAATGGCTCTGGTTTCACTTTGGAGAGAAGGCAGGTATACAAGAGAAAACTGTTCCCAGGGTTTCCTCTTTATTGACATCAGGAAAAACAGGAGAATGGGTGGAGAGCTTGGGAAGATGTCCATCAGGATCCAGGAGCCAGAGAAAAGGTATAGGCTGTTCATGAAGGAGCCTCCGTGACCCCCAGCTCCACCCTTCCCTCCCCAGCACTCATCCTGCCCTCCTCCCCAGCAGAGCCACAGTCCAGGTGGCTGTCTCCTGACCCCATGCACCCAAACATGATCTTGCACAGCGTACATGAGTCACAGCTGGAAAATACCAGCCAGTTGTGTGAAATAACCCCTATTAGGCGATGCCACGGGGTGTCCCTGGAAGTCCCCGCTGTTAACAGGTCTGATGTACACGGTCTCCAACTCTAACACAAGTTGGTTAAATGATAACCAAGATTTCCTCCAGCACGTACAGTCTGCGACTCTAATTTATACACTGATAATCTGATGCCAAATACACTGGAGACAGCCTGAACTCTGCCATGTTCTCAGAAGCCCAGGAAAGACTGTCACCACCCAGCTCTGTGTCGGAAGGTGTTCGAGGTCTTACGCACTCTCCCTCATAATCTTTTTCTATGAATACAGGGAAATCACTTTAGAGGTAGGGTAAACAGAAAGCCACAAGGTTGGAGTCAAGCAGGGTCATTGAAGGATGGGGGGCTACGTCTAGTGAATAACACCGAACACTCAGTTTATTCTGAATTGAAGGTAGACAAGTAATTTTAGTGTATATATATCCCACACAGCATTTGCAATATGCTAAAACCTTCCTTGTTTATCTGAATTTCCAATTTAACTGTGTTTCGTATTTTAACTGGCAGCCTTACTTGAAGTTCAGCTCAGAGAGTTGACAAACTGCAGTGCTTGCTAAAAGCTAGCTTCCATTTATGCATCCGTTCTCCCCTTCAAATAAATCCAGGAGTTTATTTTCTAGACTATAAGACATAAAAGAGCATAAAACACACTTCTATTTCCTTAAGAAAATATTTATGGGAGAGAACATCTACTTTATATCATATATGCATGGGAAATGATTTTAAAATAGTTTTGTAGGTAAAACACATAATGTCGCTGATACAAATGTGCTGTATATTATAAGTAAGGAAACAGTGCTGGATTTGAAATAATGGCCAGCTAGTGCTGAGGAATTATGAAATCACATGGCTAGTAGAAATACATCAGCACCCATGAACACTGAACGCAGAGAGGAGGACCACGGATACGCTAGGAAATGGGATCTTTCCTCTGTCAGCGTCATTAGGAGGATAAATGCCAATGCACAGTGAGTGGCTCATTCCAGGGCGGTGACTAAAAACCAAGGTGCAGTGTGAAATAAATGCCATTAGCACGAATCCCTGTCCCCTACTCGAAGGCAGAGTAAATCAAGCAACAATAACAACCACAAAGAATAAATATCGAAGGAATTACCACCCAGGGAATGCAGAAGCTTAGATGTGGATTATAAGAACGCAAAACAATGCTCCAGTAAAAATCAGTGGAAAACCCTGAAGTAAAAACAAAACTGATTCCAACACCTTGAGCACACATGCAAGAAAAAAATAAAATTTCACTCTCAGTAGAGAACAACCGAGAGAAAAAACGGGGGAAATCTTGAAAAAATTAGCTTAATCAAGAACTCACCAGGACTTCTCTTAGTGTTTGGAATAGTCAGACATTATAGATGTAACATAGAAATAAACAGTAACAACAGCAACAAATAAAAACGAAGCACAGACTCTACTGAAAATGTTCTGGGTTTCTCCAGTGTTTCTATTTATGTCAAGCAAACAGCCCTAAGATAGATCTCAAGCTGAGACGCTGCGGGCTTGTACTCATCTGACCACCTGGGGGAAGTAAAGTAAGGGTGTTGGTGTCCTGAGATTCACTCTCTGTAGCTCGTACCCAAACTGAGAAGGAAATGTTGGCCTTTGACTTGTGGCATGGACAAGACCATTTCAAAACCAGTTGATTTTGGGAGAAATATGGCAGACATGGTTCCACTTTGCTGAGCAGATGGGGTCTATGTGATTAGAGGGGTTGAGGATCAGAATTTAAACAGTTACAGCAGCTCTTATTACACATACCTGTGCATTGCTCATGTAACCATCACTTACTAATAAAGAACTGGAAATCTTCTCACAGATCGAGTAAAGCATGTCCTTGGGTCTGAGAAGCCCTAGGTTGTCACACACCTCCTTGTTTCAATGGATCTCCCCCAATAAAAGTTCATAAACGGCTTCACCAGCCTGTTGCTCTCCGACTGCACTCAGGAAGGCCGAGTTCTCTGGTGTCCAAGGATGAACATCTTTAATAAAGCCTGTCAAGCCAGGCTGGCCAGAGGCCAATCAGACACTCTCAATGGCTCTAGGCAAGAGTGAGGGTGGACATGCCTATTGTGATGTCACAAATTCTAGACCTGCAGCCACTTTGAGCAGGGGCAAGAGGAGGCTGAATTGGAGGCACAGAGAAAAGAGAGAACATGACATCACGTGGCGACCGGAAGAGAGGATCTAGGCAGGTACCTTCAATCCCTCCAGAGTCCAGAAATAAAGCAGCAAAAGAACAGCGCCCAGAGAGGGGGTGGGGGCAGACACCCTAAAACTCAATGTTAGACCAACACATAGAGGGATTTGGAACGTGGCTCCTTGAGCAGAAAATAAGGGTGAAATTCCTTGACCTTATATCCTCACCAGGAGTGGGGTCAAGGGAAGAGGGAACAGAGAGAGAGAAGGACAGGGAAAGCCCATAAACTCACTTCCTTAACAACAGTTCGAAAGAGAAGCAGAGAAAGTTTGCACTAGAGCAGGAAAGACAGTGAAGGGGAACACATAGTTTTGTCCACAGTGGGACTAAAGCTGAGTTGGGCAAAGAATCAATTTGTAGAGTCCACAAGCAGCCAGCCTCCCTACAAGAAAACAAAATCGGTTTTTCTCCATCTTCTGATAGCAAGAGATATAAAGGGATACCTATGAAGCAGGCTGCCTCAATAATCCATCTAGAAGGAACGTGTAGAGGGACCACTACTAGCTGAAGGTTACAGAAACGGCCCCCTGCTCACGTAAACAAGGGGAGTGAGGTAGGTGGAACAGACCTTAGAGATAATCACTCTCAGACTGCTCACCCAACCCAGTGCTCCCCACAGCCTCCACAGGACTCGGCTCCTACCCCTGTGAGGGTGATGGGTTAAACCCTAGTGAGCTGCAGCCACGGTGGAGGCTTCTGTATCTCAGGCCAGCTACAAAGAGTCTACATTCACAGGACCCGCAGCTGGAGACATGCACCAAGCTCAAAGCTGCTCTGAAGAAGCCCATCAGGAGGAATTCTAAAAGCCGCAAGAGAAAAACGGAAGGTCGTACTTAGAGGTAAGCTAACTAAGCCTCCTTCAGCTCTCTCAGCTGGACTGTAAAAGCCACAAGGGCTTGAAACAACATATACCAATCTCTAAACAGGCGCCAACCGAGACTACAAGATCACACCTCAGAACTGAAGATGAAATACAGCCTTCTGTGATATGCAGAAACTGAGTTCATAACAACTAAGTATGAACTACAGAATACTTTGTGAACTACTGTATGCAGAAAAAATAAAGAATAAATGTCAGAATCAGAATATGCATGAATATCACTATAAAAATCATCAATTAAAGGAAGAAAAGCTCTCAAACATTAGCAATCAATCAAAATGGCAGGCAAAAAAATCATTTCTCTATAATAACACTGAACATAAATGGTTTAAACTTTCCAATAAAAAAACCGATTGGCAGAGTGGATTAAAAGAGAAGATCCAACTATATTTTGTTTAAAAGAGACCCACTTTGTAATCAAAGAGAAAGACATCCATGGGCTAAAAGTTAAAGGATGGAAAAAGATATATCACGTAAATGGATACTGACTACAAGAAGGAGCAGCTACTCCCTCATACCAGACAAATCAACCTCAAGGCAAAATTATTCAGAAGACCCAGAAATGGATAAAGGGCTCATTTAACATGTAATGATAGTAAACATTTATTCCTCAACTGGTGCACCTACCTACATAAAACAAATCTTACTCAACTTGAAGAATCAAATGGACCTCGATATTATCCTGCTGGGCGATTTCAACACAGCTTTCTCACTAATAGGTCAACCAGACAAAGCTAACCTCTTCAAAACCAAAAAAGTGCTATTAATCAAATGGCCTTAGCAGACACCTATAGAGCACTTCATCAATGCACAATTGAATCCACTTTACTCTCAGGTGCACATGGAACTGTGTCTGAAACAGATCATAAACACAAAGCAAGTCCTAACAAATGAAACGGACGGGTAATTTCTTGCATCCTATCAAATTATCATGGAATTAAATTAGAAATCAATGTCAATAAAAACAAAAACTCTATTTTAACATGTGGACGTTGAAAGATGAAGGGCAACTGGGTCATAAAAGAAATCAAGGGAGAAATCAAAAACTCTTAAAAACCAAATGAGAACAGGGATATAATATACCAAAATCACTGGGACAGTATGAAGGCAATTCTGAGAGGAAATATTATACCATTGAGTGTCTGCATTAAGGGAAAAGAAAAACCCAGAAAGATCCCAAATAAATAATGTTTTACCTCAAAACCTTAGAAAAGCAAGAAAAAATCAATTCTAAAGCCAGTAGGAGACAAAAAAAAATGATTAAAGCTGAAAATTAATGAAATTTAGAATAAATAAATAATACAAAGGATCAATGAAATAGAGTTTATTATTTGAAAAGATAAACAGGATTGATGAACACTTTACCAAACTAATCAAAAGAGAGAGAAGACCCTAAACAACAAAATTAGAGATGGAAAAGGAAATATCACTGCTGACACTTTTGAAATCCAGAATATCCTTAGGAACCATTTTGAAAATTTGTACTCCAATGAACTGGAAAATCATAGAGATATTGACAAATTCTTAGACATGCATGACCTGCCCAAATAGAACCAAGAAGATATATAAGACCTCAACAGCCCAATGTCAATCACAGAGATTAAAACAGTTAAAAGCCTTCCAACAGAGAAAAGCCCAGAACCAGATGGATTCTCAGCTGAGTTTTACCAGATATTTTAAAAAAGAACTAATTCCAGTCTCCAAATTATTCCATGAAATTGAAAAGGAGGGAACGCAATGAAATTCCTTCCATGAAATCAGTATAACCTTGAAGCTAAAACCAGACAAAGACACATCATGGAAAGAAAACTACAGGCAAATATCCATGATGATGTTTTGCATTTATTTGAAGCAAACATCCTTAATAAAATATTAGCAAACTAGATTCAAAAAACATTAAGACAGTATCCTACAGTCAAGTGGGCTTCATCCCAGAGATGCAAGGTTGGTTGGACATACATGCATCAGCAACGGTAATTCACCACTTAAATAGAATTAAGGATAAGAATTCCATGATCACCATAATGCATGCAAAATCTTGCGCCCACTCATGTTAAAAATACTATAGAAACTATGGATGGAAAGAACCTAGTTCAACAACATACAGACTGAACATGACAAACCCAAGGCCAACATCACACCAAATGAAGAAAACAGCATGCCCTCTAACATCAGGAACAAGAGAAGAATGTCCACTCTCGCCACTCGTATTGAATATAGTTCTTGAATCTCTGGTCAGAGTAATCAGGTAAGAGAAGAAAATTAAAGGAATGCAAATAGAAAAAGATGAAATCAAATTATCACTTTGCTGACAACATGATTCTATATCTAGAAGACCCAGAAAACTTCGCTGAAAGATTGTAGGGCTGATAAATAAATTCAGCCCTAGAATTAATTGGGAATAAATCTAAGGAGGTGAAAGTTCTCTGCAAGAAAAGATATAGAACACTGAAGAAAGAAACTGAAGACCTTAGAGGGCAGAGATTACCAGAAGCAATATACAGATTCAATGCAGTCCCCATGAAAACACCAATGGCATTCTTCACGGAACTACAAAAAAGTCCTAAAATTCGTTAAAGAAAGACCTAGAATAGCTAAAGTAGTTATGAACAAAAAGATAGGAGGTATCACAATACCTGATCTCAAATTATACTACAGAATTCTAGTTTTACGGGGGCAGTCTCACAGTGGAGGGTGAGGAGAGGGTAAAAAAGGGATCTATGATGTATCAAAGTGTAACAACAAATCCTTTTTTTAGAGAGAGAAGGACAGTGAGAGAGAGCAGAAAGAATCAATTTTTATTGAGTTTTTCACATGGCTCTCATTGCTCCGACACTTATCTGCATACGTGGGTGCTGGGGTTTGAACCTGTGTACCTGTGCATGCCAGGCAAGCACCGTAACCACCAAGCCACCACTCCAGTCCCAACACATCCCTTTAATATATAAAACTATAACAAAAAATAAAATATTGTTAAAAATAAGAACTATAGCTTTTAAAAAAGCATGGTATTGACATCAAAACAGACATGAATACCAATGGAAAAGAAAAGAGAGGGAGCAGCTCACATACCTGTGACCATCCAATACTTGAAAAAGATGCCAAGAACACACGTTGGAGAAAAGACAGTCTTCTAAACAAATGAAGCTGGAAAAACTGGATATTCTTATGCAAAAAAATAAAACTATATTCCCAACCATCAGCCTGCATGAAAATCAAGTCAAAGTCAATCAAAAACCTATGAACACAACCGGAAACTTACAACTGCTGGAAGAAAACACAGGAGCAAAACTCCAACACATTGCGCAGAAAATGACTTCCTTAACAAGACCCCTACAGCGCAAGGAATAAAACTAAAGTCAATAAGTGGGATGGCATCAAACCAAAAGGCTTCTGCACATCAAAGGAAGCAAGAGTGTGAAGAGAGAGCCTGCAGGAAAGGAGAAAAACTTTGCCGGCCACACCTTCAAGAGGGGATTAATATCTACAATATATAAAGAACTCAAAAGTTTAACAGCAAAAAACCAAATAACCCAATCAATGAATCGGCTAAAGAACTGAGCAAACATTTCTCAAAAGGAGAAATACAAATGGCAAAAAGTATCTGAAAAAAAAAAGTTCCAATATCCCTAGCAAACAGGGAAATGCAAATCAAAACTACACTGAGATTTCACCTTAATCCAGTTGAAATAGCAATCATCAATGATGCAAATGATAAATGCTGCAACTTTGTGGGAGAGGGTACACTTACAAATTGCTGGTGGAGTTCAGATTGGTACAACCACTCCGGAAGCAGCATGGAGATTACTCTAGGACCCAGATATCCTACTTTTGAGTATCTATCCAAAAGAACTAAAATCAGCAAAGCACAGTGATACGTGCATTCCGGTGTTTATAGCATTGCAATTCTCAATAGCCAAGTTATTGAACGAGCCCTGAATCAATGGGTAAAGAAGTAGTGGTGTAGATAGACAATGCTTTTTGCTCAGCCATAAAGAAGAATGCAATTATGGCATTTGTTGGCAAATGAAGGAACCTGGAGCACATCGTGCTTGTCAGGAAAGAAGCAAAGGAAGGGAGTAGGAGAGCAGGTTTATTGGGGAGAAACCTGAGGAGTCTGGCTCACATGAGAGGCTTCTGGCAAATTTCCCATATCCGCCAGTGCTGAGTAAGATACCTCAGACTCAGAAAGAAAAGGGTCAAGTGCTTTCCCTCAAATGCGGAAATTAGAACAAAATTTTAAAAAAGCATAGTGTCCGGTGAAAATAGAAAAATTCCTGGAGTAGAGGAAGAAGATTGAGGAGGAGGAGGGTGGGAACAGTGGAATGAAATTGTCCAAATTATGCTGTGTACGTATATAAATACACCCCAGGGAACCCCATCTTTATAAAGCATCAGTTAAAAAAATGCAAGGAAGACCAGCCGAGTAGAGAGGGGAGCAGGAGAGTGAGGAGGGATGGGAAGGAGAAGAAGTGGGAGGTGAAATGCCGCACACTGTTTCAGTGCCCGTGTCCTCTGGGCATAGCTACACGCGACTCCATCATCACCACAACGCGCTCACAGGAGCAGGGGCCGCCGAGTTGGAAGGTGTCTAAATGGGTTCCCAGTTCTGCCTATTTTGTCCTTCTCTGCTCCTCGATGTCCCCCAGGTCAACTGTGAAAAGCTTGGCCTCGCCACCTTCTTTCTGAGAACTTCCTCCTTCCGTGACCTTGCTCTTCCTGATATATGGAAATTTCCTTGGAGACCACCCTGCAGCCTAAAACTTTGTGACGCCTGGCAAGTTTCTTAACTTCTCTGAGCTTTCGTTTGCTCATCTATAAAATGGCAACAACACTCCCTCTCAGTCCACGGAGCTGCTCTGAGGACCAAAGAAGCAAATTTACCTGCAAGGGCTGTGCCCATCACCCAGCTCATCAAAGGCGCTCAGCAAAACTATGGCTTCTACCCTTTAACCACTGGGGGGTTCTGCACTGTCCCTGAGCGCAGATCTGAACTGGAATGCAGGAGTCTGTGTCCCTTGAGGGGACTCTGCCCAGGGCACCTAATGCAAAGGGGTTCCTGAAGCTGATTTGGCTCAGGTAACAGCAAACACCTGGAGCCAGGCTGGGGGTCATCCTGGTTCCACCCCTTACTGTTCATTGCTCCATGTTTTCCTAGCTTGTGAAGTGGAAGTTTCGTATGACTACCTAATAAGCTACATTCTTGAAGATAATATATCTCAGCAATTTCAACCACCTGAGTGCTCTGCGGGTGTTAACTAGAGTCACACTGTCCCGTTTCCCACGGGCAGCCAGTGCTACTCTCAAGCTCAGGTCTGCCTGTGCAACGCTTCTTCTCAACAGCCCCCTGGAGCTCCCCATTTCCCTGTAAGTTTTACTCCTGGGCTCAGACCATGCACTTGTTACCTGATCCCCACCACCTCTCTAGACTTGTCACTAAGTCACAAGGTGAATGAACCTGGAGCTAAGTAAAATAAGCCAGACACAAAAGGACAAATACTGCTTGATGTCACTTACTTCTGTCATCTAAAATAAACTCAAGGAAGCAGAGAGCAGGAAGTTGATTTCTAGAGGCTGGGGTAAGGAAAAGAAGGTTCAGTGGATATCAAGTGTCAGTTATGCAAGACAAATAAGTTCTAGAGACTTGCTTTACAATGCGGTGTTTTATCATGGCCTACTTGGAAATCTGTTAGGCAGGGAAGGAGCTCATGGGGGCTCTGGCTGAAGCAAGCTCTTTGCAGAGTCCAGCAGGAGGCACAGGCTTCCAGTTCTGCCTCCGTGCCAAAGAGGCCCCTTCAGAGACAGTGTGAGGGCTGTCAGCTCCCCTGAGCCAGGTCACCAGCCCCCACTTTCAGAGGGAACCAATAGGACTGTAACAAGACAGCCCATACTGCCCCTGTCCCCAGGCTCAGGGACTACACCCCCAGCAGGAGGACACTGTGGGGACCACCAGAAGAGATGGTCAAGCATTGACCAGTTGCAGTATGTCTCAAGACACTGTCTGTCACAACTTCCTGGGAAAGAATTGCTAATTCGTGGGCTAAACTAAAACTCAGCCACCAACAGAAAACATAGGTGCCAATCATCCGTGTTGGAGCCTTCGCACATCTTTCCTCAGGACCTGGCTTCTGTGACCCAAATCTAACGATGTGGAGACAGCTTGGCTTTACAGACAGGGTTGCCAGAAGCCAGCTCTTGAACACCCCACAGGGTCAATGATTACACCGGACTGAGCCATGGGCCACGCTGGGTCACAGCTGAACCAATCTCACCCAGCTGGGTGGCTTGCACTGATGGGCCAGCCCTGGGTCCTGCACCCACCCTCAGGGGAGTGTGGACTCTTTGGGATGGAATTAGTCTGACCACGGAAATCAGGGCAGTCTTTTGAGAACCAAGATATGGGAATCCAGGGCAGAATAAACCCAGTTATTTCAGCTGCCCGGGCTGTAGGTTCTTGCAAACATTTCTGAGTCTTAGGAGCAGTTCCCAGACTTCAGAACCTAGATTTCTTAGCACATGTTAGACTACAGCACAGTGTTCATCATTAGAAGAAAAACTATTTTTATACGTGGTTACTGCAAGCATAGCGTTCCTTCAGCAGGCAGACAGCGTGCGCCCAGAATGACAGATGCCCAGAAAAGTAATTGTTCTCTCTCTCTCACACACACACCGGTCGCTTGAGTGAAGCCCACATTTTGCAAAAGCAGACACTCTCCAAGCTCTGAACCTGATCTTGCCAAACACACTCCGGTCGGGAAGTGCTTGCTGTCTAGCCATCGGTCGACCTGTGAAGTCTTCTAATTCTGCTTCTGAAATAATTAGTTTAATCGCAAGTTCATAAGAAGAAGAGATTCTCCTGAGCCTCCTGCACTGAAGGGCCCTTCATGGTGTTCTCTGTCTCGTTTCTGCCCTGTGCCCTTGAACTGTGTGTGTGTGCGGGATTTTTGGTTTTTTTTTTTGTTTGTTTTTTTGGTTTTGGTTTTATTTTGCTTGTTTGCCTGTTTGTTGGTTTGATTTTTTAGCACACTTATTGGCAGAGAGTAGTTAGCTCAGAGTCAGGCTCTGGCAAGCACCGAGCACATGGCTGAGTCATTCTGAAACATCCTCTCCCTTTACAATGTGCCCTTCATGCAGCCAGATTCCCCATAACTCTTCCCAAAATGAGCTCATTCCTGGCTCACTCTGAGTTCTGAACATCAACTCCCTGCCCCTCCTCTTTCTCTTTCTCCTTTTTCTGTATAGAGCTGAGCTGCTCAGCACTGGTACTCTATGAAGAAAGCTGAATACTATATATGGGGTGCCTGGAAATAAGGGTGTCAGGAGCCCGGGTCCCCTAAGCAAAGTGTGACTGTATCATCTCAACCAAGACACCACTGAGAACCGAAGGCTCGTTGGGGGCATCTCAGGATGGCAGGCAAAGATCCCAGTTCTACTGCACGAAACAGGACAGATGAACGTCCTTCCAATAGCATTCCTGCCCATTCCAACTCCTCCTCTTCCCTCTCTTCATGGCCTGTGCTAGCTTTAATATCATGTGGCTGGCCAGGCAAAACAAAAAAGTATCCGCCCGCCCACGGTGCCCTTTGCTGAAATTACAGCCCCTGCGGGGTGAAGAGAGTGTGACCCAGCCACCAGGGAGCATGAATTCACCCAGCCTGCACCCGAGGTCCTCTCCATGACTAATCACGTGCTCTCAGTGACATCTCCCCACCTGACCCAAGGGGAATAGCCATCATTCTTCATCAGACATGTTTTTAAATCAGCTGATGGCAATGGAATTAAACTGTTCCTATTCACAGTAATATTCTCCCTCTGTTCATTCCCTAGTAGTTTTCTTTTCTAGGAAAGAAGAGCAGTCCCCTCCAAATCCCGTTGTGCCCAACAGGATTAAACTTCCAGAACAATCAGCATTTAAGGCAGAGATGCCTTTGGGGTTGACCCTGAGGTGACAGCAGCTGCTGGGACTTCCAGGGCCACAGCAGTCCTCCAGAGTGGGATTCTTTTGCACTTTCTTCCGGATTTCATTCTCTGCCTCCATCTGAGAGTCCTTCACATAAAACAGCGGATAAGGTCAAAGGGGATGCCTGGGTTGTGTCTGCATCATTAGGGAAAGATCGAGGCCCTTTTAAACTTCTTCATTTTCTGAAATCTTCTTAGCAGGATGTGCTCGGAGCTCAATGTCAGGCTCAGGTCACTGCCACACCATCTGCAGCCACTGTGCCACAGCCGAGGTGCCTTTCCCCTCCCTCTGGAGACCCAGTCCATGAGCTCTGCACCCTGGTGTCCATTTCTAGAGTCCTTGCTGTCTATGTTTTCCCTGTGGACCTGAAGACGATGAATCAGGGCTCTGCATCCTGAACTCAGCCCCACGCTGCCTGGGCTCTGCTTCCTAACGATCCCTCGCTCCTGCTGCTAGGTCTCTTCAGACGTCCTTGTCCCTGCCTGGATGGCATGTTCGCATCTTCCCAGCAGGATCCAATCCAACGCCTGTGTCTCTCGTGAAACTGTACAGAAGGTCAGGGCTTCCTTGACTGAAGTGACAGGAACCCAAGTAGAGCAGGCATAGACCAAGGAGAGAACTAAGCTCAGGACCCACGTGTCACCCAGGTGGGTGAGGCTCAGCAGAGCCAGGCTGGGGCAGCGCCTGCTTCCCGGCTCCCCTCAGCCAGGGTTCCTCCAGCACCCCGAAGCGCGTCCAGCTTCCGTGGACAGGAGCGGGTGACGTCCTGCGTCTCTGATGGGCATGTGGGAGTCACGGACTCCTTAAGGGAAAGACTCCTATCTGATCCAATTTAGAAATACTCGTGTCAAGCAGAGAATCTGGCAGTTGTAATTACTGAAAACCTGAAGACTGAGCAAATGAATAATGTCAAAACCATAGCTTGAGCAGGTAAAATTAGCCAAATGTGAAAAAATAAATAAAAAGCGTGTGTTTTGTTCCTGTGAGCTGGAGACAGGAGGCTGATTAGCTCTTTTGTCATTCTTCCACTGGTTTATTACTGGTCACAAAAGTTCTTTAGCACTGTCCATGAGACTGTCACATGGCCCACCTGAGCAGGTGAGTCGCCCCCGCGTTCTTCAGGATTTGGTGATAGGACTCAGGCTGGAGCAGACAGGCCTGTGCAGGGATCCTGTGCTGGACACCCTGTTAGGAGCAACATGGGTAGGTTTCTAAGCTCTGGTGTCCCCAGTCTCCTCAGCTGTGACATGGGAGAGGGCCACAGCCCAGTTTCCACCCTGGATCGCCAACAGAACTGCTACCACAAATTCCCAGGTGCGCAGAGGCTTTGGACGGCATAGATGCGTCATCTCACAGTCCCACAGTTTGGAAGCTGAGCTGGGTCTCACGGAGCTAGAGTGAGGCATGTGTAGGGTGGGCCCTGGCTGGGGGCTGCCGGACTCTGCCTCCTGGCTACCTGGGCTGTTCCATCCACGGCAGAACTCACGTCCTGCTCACGGTGATGTCGGCTAAGGGTTGTGGTCTGCTGGAGGTGGCTGAACCCCTGGGCCCCTGCTTCCCTTCCTCCATCTCCAAGTCCTTCTGCTTCCCATCGCTCCTGCCTCTTCAGCATCCCTGTCCATCTGTGGAGCCCGCCTTGATGATCCAGGGTAGCGCCCACGTTTTCAGCTGATCGGTGACTTTAACTGCCTTCTGCCATGAGTATCGCCTGTCCCCAGGAACAGGAAGGAAAACTGTGGGTCCCAACTCCTGCTTTCCTTCTGCAATCTGAGCACTGGCACTCTGGAGACCGCGCTCTAGAGAGCAGGTTTGCCAGGGTTTGGGCGACTTGGGGGTTGCGAGAGCAGATCCTGAAGCCGGGCTTGTCCATCAGAGTCCCACCTCAGCGCTCCCTGGGTGTGGGACCCGGAGGAGTCCCTTGCTCTGCGTGCCTCTTTCTCCACCCGAGAGACAGATGGGAGAATCGTCCCACAGACCTTCTGTGACTCAGGGTATCAAGAAGGCAGTTCTGAGCACCCCAGGAGGAAGCCCCTAATTTCTTTCCTGTCCTTTCCCAAAACTTGATACAGAGGTCATCAGAGCATGGCCTCCACAAACTGACCCTGGAGGCAGGGTGATCTCAGCACCCCAGAACCTACAGGGCTTAGAGGGCATCCAAGAACTCTGTAGGTCCTCCATAAACGCTCCGAATGTCATGAGAAAGGACGGGAATCCAGGCAGACGCTCCTGTCACTGTGTGCTCACCTCAGGAAAGGAGGTCTGCTATCTGACACTAACTGGAAACACTGGGTGAAGTCTGAAGAAACAGGTCTCTCTGAGGACCCCAGGGAGGGGCAGCTTCAGACGTCCCCAGGGGAGGAGCCCGGACAGTCCACTGGGGGAGCCAACGTTGGAAAGAGTCAGCTCCAGGCCTCTTCCTCTTACATCTCCTGGCTCCTCATCCCCAGAAGAGCATCTGATTAGCCAACCTCTGGTCCCCTGATGATGGCCAGGGTAGGGAAGGGCACTGTGGCTGACCACTGTCCCTAAAGGGTATTCATGATAGGAGGTGGGGCTTCCTATGGGAATATTGAGGTGCTGCAGGGAAAGAGGGCTGGATTAGACTCTGTCCAGGCTGAATCGGGAAGTGTCTGCTGTGAAACCCTCCCCCTGGTTTCACTTATGTTCTGTGGGGCAGAAGACAGGACGTGGGGTTGGAGA
Source organism: Aplodontia rufa (assembly GCA_004027875.1). Classification (NCBI taxonomy): domain Eukaryota; kingdom Metazoa; phylum Chordata; class Mammalia; order Rodentia; family Aplodontiidae; genus Aplodontia; species Aplodontia rufa. Next base: position 28,229 of record PVKS010020649.1, read on the forward strand.
TAAATGAGACCGGACTAAAGACTCTTCGTACAGATTCACAAAACACCAAGCCCTGGAGGTCACCGTGACCTTCCCCCCACTCCTTTTCCTCTCCCATCTGCTGGGTTGTGACTCAGCTGCTGTGGCTCCTTCCCAGATCCTGGCAGCCACCTGCCCACTGGAGCTGCTACTCACCTATCCTTGAATCCATCCCCAACATAACGGCTCCATCTCACAGAGAGCATGCTATGGGCCACGTCTGTGCTACCAGTTCCCTCTAAACACTCAGGAAGGCTTCTTTGGGGCTCCCCTGCCTCTGCCTCTGTCCCCCACATTCTTCCTTTTTTGGGGCACCAGTTCCTCCCACCTCTTTCCTTGTTAGAGGTTTTTTTCCAGCACTTTTCTGTCTATTCAACTTCCAAGGTGAGGAACCGAGCAGCAGTCCAGAGGTGAAGCTTCAGGTCGGGGACAGGCCTTGCAGATGGTGGCCTTTTCTGGACATGATGTGACTGGCTTTCAGTGTCGTTGGAATTCAGGTTTGTCCACTTCCGTGCAGCCTCGATCAGCCTGGAGGGAGGGCAAGAGAGTATCTGGCTGTCTGGTGCTGGATGGAGCTCACCTGGAGGGGACATGGCATCATCCTGGCCAGTGGGGGAGTGGCATTTGGATGTTCTGGAAACCCCCAGGGACTTCATGCCTTCAGCTGCCCCATGGCTCCATTTCCAGCTGCTCATGATGCCACACGACCTAAGACCTTTCAGATCTGCTGGGTGAACTCGGCTTCTTAGCTGCTGCAGTGCCTGGTGAGTCTGTCCCTGGCTGGGTAAGTCAGTTGCCCCTGCGAATCCATCTGCAGATGCCAAATACCGTGGTCATTCTCCCTCCTCTGGTTTTCCTTGTGAGAGCATGCCACTTCCTTTGTTTATAGAATTACCATATTTTAAAGGTATTTCTGAAGGAAGTGCAGCCAGGCAAGTAATTTGTTTACCTGGAATGTATGTGCATGTTTTATTTGATATACAGATTACAGAGGCAGAGGGGACAATTGCACTGACAATTTAAGGCCACCCTAAAGATACTGGTCTTTCTGCTGCTGAGCAGGGGAACTGCCCTAGCAGAGGGTCTAAGCACTGCCGGGCTGGGTGACATTGGAAAAGTTACGCAGTCTGTCTGGATCTCAGTTTCCCCACCTGCGACATGGGATGGTGACAGTGCTTTCTAACCCCGAGGGTCATCAAATGGAAACACTGTTGCAGAATAAGGCACAGAGTAAATTCCGCGTGTGGATAGTAGCTAGGTTCGGCTTCTGGTGGAAGAGTTCCAGTTTATACAGATGAAAGGGCCCTGTTCGAGCTCAGTCCATTTCAGCTGAAAGGCAGCTCCATCAAGACAGGAGGACCACGGAGCAGCCTAATACTTGCCCTAACTGCTTCCTGCTCCTCACTGACCCTGATCTTCCAGATCCTCCCGACACAAGTTGAGGGAGCAGCATCTCTTTATTTGATGGCCTTGTTTTCCTTGGTTGGTGTCACACCATTAAACCAAATGTGCATCCTGGCCTTTAGAAATTCAGCACAGCAGGAACTTTAATATCTCTGCAGATGGATGAGGGCACTGGAAGTCAATGGCTTAAAATGAGATCCCCTCTCCACTCACTCAGGAAGACGAATGACAGGAGTCAATCGCCGCCCGTCAACGGGGTCATTAGCATTTCCCCTATTTAAGAAATATGTCAGGCTCTTCTGCATTGGGCTTCCTCTGGCTGGCCGGGGACCTCCTACACGACATCTTTGCAAGTCCTGCTCGGTTGTCTGGAACCGGATCGGGGAGTGACCACTGACAGAGTGTCATGGGGCTGAAAGAGCACAGAGCCTGGATTGGATGGAATGAGTTACTGGCCGGGCGGCAGCCCCACTGCTCCCCGGCATCCTCCTGAAGTGTTGTGAGCACTTAAGTTCTCAGGCCACCCGCCTTCTGCTGAACGGCAGCTCACAGATGGCTCAGATCTGAACGCAGACTGATGCAGCACCTGCCACCTGCTATGAGGAATTGTCATTTATCCCTTCCCCTTCCACAAGTCCATCATCCTGGCAGTCCCCACACACGTGACCTCCCTTCTCTGGGGGACACCGAGAGCCCAGTCTCAAGGAGCACCTGGGTCATGCAGGCAGCCAGCCATGCACTTGGTAATCATGGTCACAAAGGTGCGGAAAGAGGGGATGGCCCCTGGAGGCGAGGCGGGTGTCACGGATGTGCAAGTCCAGGAACACAGGGACCATGCTGCTCCCATGTGAAAGTGAACATCGTGTGACAAACTAAGAGCACTTGACCGTGCATTTGGTGGCCTTTGGTTCAACCCAAGGCTACAAGGAACCACAGAAGACAATAAAAGACAAGGTGACATGACTATGCTGTTTGTGTTCTCCAACAGGACCTCTGTGCTGGGACCAGAGCTGATGCTGGTGGGAAGGGACCCGCAGCAGCTTCTCAGCTCTCCAAGCACCTGCAGAGGCAGTGACCTCACGAGGATTCTGATGACCCTGCCTTCTCAAACCCATCCTGCATGTCACCATCAGTCCCAGGAGAGACCAAGGTTGCAAGCACTGTGCCCCCCAGAAGCTCTTGTCCGAGTGACCACGCAAGGTGACAGTGGGTCCTTGCTTGGATTTCGGAAGCAGAAGATGTGGAAACGGCAGGCCTGTGTGCGCACGGAGGAATGTCGAATGGCTGCATTCACAGAGGGCGAGGGTTCTCTGTGCTTTTTGTTGCTTTATTTAAGAAAAGCCTGGAATAGACAGAGGTCCAGGAGACATATCAAGTTCAGAGTTTGAAGAGATAGGGGAGCACTGAGAGATCAGCTAGGGAAGATTTGGCTACAAAACTCAAATAATCTTGGCTTAACCAACAGTTTTTGTCTAATGATAGGAAGTCCACAGTCAAGCAGCCCAGCAGGGAGCCAGCAGGGTCCCCAGGCTTATCCTCATGCTCCAATGACGTTGCAAAGCTATCGTGTCTCAAGAGAGAAGCAGCAGAAAATTAAAACAGGCAATGACCATACCAGGAAACTGAAAAACAGCCCACTCCATCCTGCATCTCAGCACCGGAAGAACCTCACCTGATCGCTCCAGAGGCTGCAGAGAACAGTGGAAAATCCAGTTACTGCCATTCCAAACTTTTTCGGTAAAATAAATCAAGAAACAAGGAAGCTACAAAAGCCAGCTTTTGGCAGGCCGTGGATATTGGGAAGGAAGTTGGAGAACCCAGCAGTGAGCTGTGAAACCCTCAGCAAGCCACCCAGTCCTCCAGGCACCCACAGCCGGACAGCTTTTTAAAGCTGAGGTTGCACCTTGTCTTGGTGCCCTGTGCAGAACTGTTCTTGTAACTGTGGGGCTGCTATGTTCTTTTTTTAAAAATTAGATCTCAGGGGCTGGAGCAGTAGCTCAGTAGTATCACGTTTGCCTGGCATGTGCAAGGACCTGGGTTCAAATTCCAGGGTCATGTTCACAGCTGGGTGTCAGAGCAATGAAAACCACATGAAAAACTAAATAAAGTTAATTTTATCTCTCTCTCTCTCCCTCTTTCTAAAATAAATAAATAAATAAATAAATAAATAAATAAATAAGTCAGTTGTCAATATTAATCAGAACTACAGTGTACAAAGGAAAGTTTCTGTTTCTTTTATAAATTTAGAACATCTGGCCCTATGATATGCCCATGCCATCTTCCCGGGGGGAGCAGGAGAGTTGGTGCCCCTCTATGTGAGGAGGATGTCCACTCCAGCCCCTCTGGTCCATACTGCTAAACAGGTGACAGTGGTCATTTCTGCTCTCAGTGGGGGTAAGAGCCCTTCTGTCATTCAGCCGCAGTACTTCGCACCTCTTTGGCTGTAGACACTGGACTACATCCTAGAGATGCAGAGACAGACAGAACACCCTCCTCTTTCTCAAAGAACAGAGTCAGTCTCAGAGAAGCATAGCAGAGAGCCAGCTCTAAGTCCACCCATGTCACAAGGAGACAGCTACAAAGTTGTGAGGGCCTCGGGGAGGGGCTCACTGCAGACTCTGCTGGTCAGGAGCAAACCCTCACGTCAGTGAGAAAACATGATCCAAACAACAAAGCAAGGACCTTGCATCCAGGCGCAGGCAGCAGAGAGAAACAAAAGACCGTGGAATCTTCAAGAGGCCTCAGGCATTTCCTTCCCCTGTGAAGACTCCAACTTTGGGACTCTTAATGGCTCATGGGTGATTCTCAGTCTTGGTGCCTCTCTGTCCTCCCCTGGATATTCAATGCTCTCTGATGCACTTAGCTGAATTCAGGACCCCTGGCTTGTCCAGCTGGTGGCAAATTCCGCGTGGGCAGGAACCTCTCCTCCACTCTATCTTCTTGGAAAAGTTCCTGCTTTGTGAGGAAGACCCAGCGATGGGTTAAGGTGAGTGGGTGGCTGTGTAAATGAGTGTGAGTCAAGGGGACAGTGTGGGGTGCCACACTGCTCCGGTTGCAGACTGCCACTCTCATGGCCAAGTACACTGAGGTGCTGAGAACAGCAGGACAAAGGAGGGCCCTGGGCCGCGTGTCCACTCAATCAATGCATCAATGAAAGAGGTGGGAATTATTCCTCAAAATGAGAGAAAATGGTATTTCTGGAGTTGGCAAACATAAAAGTCATAGAGTAAGCATTTTATGTCCCTTTTGCTCCCACTCAATGCTGCTGAGGCACAAAAGCAGCCACAGACAATGTGTGAATGAATGAGCGCCTCTTGGTTCCTATAAAACTTTATGGACAACGAAATTTCAATTCCATCTTATTTGCAAATATCACCAAAATAATAATTTCTTTTAATTTCAATCAAATGAAATGCAAAGGCCGTTTCCGAATTCCTGGGTTATACCAAACGAGGTGTCAGGCCTTCAAATCACAGACCGTTGAGCCCTGCAGATTTGACATGAGCAGGTTCTGGGCCCCTGGAGATCAGGTGTGCGCAGGAGACCTTTTCTCCTTCTGAACAGCAGCTCATACGCATGGAGGAATCAGTCTGCTTCAGCTTCACCTGCGGTGGTCAGCAAAGACTTCTCTCCCCACGCAGTGTGTAGAACAGAAGCACAGACAGTAAAATTCCACGACTCCTCTAGGAAGGCGGTCACCAACTGGGCTCTGCGCAGAATCATCAAACTCTTTTCCATTACTCTGCCCCGTGCCTATCAGGAGAAACTGGACAGCCATCACCCAAACCTCCTCCCCAGATGTGGTTCCTGGAGCCAAAGCCTCCGCTCACGGGTCGCACCAGCTTCAGGTGGTGGGTTCAAAGCACCAGCTTGCTGTCACTGCTGATCGGATGGCAGTGCCCATGAAGCCAGCGAAGCCCCCACATTTTCATCAGCTGTGAACACTTCTCTGAAACTCCCTCCCAAACTGTCCCCAGAAAGGAGCTCAGAGACCTGGAGCTATTGCAGCCCCTGAATCCTGTCACCTCTAAAAATCCCTCTCTCCTGTGACATCATAACTGTAAGGACAGGGACAGGCTGGTTGCCAGGGCAGCTTGGTTTAGGTGGTAAGGCAAGCCACTTCCCCTTGCGTGGAGGCCCCGGCTGACCTCCTTTGAATCTCAGAACACCCGGCTTAACCCCAGAGATCCTGCTGACCCCTGGCCTCAGAGCATTTGAGTTAGAAAACTCACCAACTTCAGTGCTTCCTCTGCTGCTTTGAGATGCAGATGTTTTTAAAAAGCTACCTTCAGGGGCCTGGAGCAGTGGCATAATGGTTACAGCGCTTGCCTGGCATGTGCGAGGATGTAGGTTCAAACCCCAGCACCACATACACAACCAAGTGTCAGAGCAACAAAAGCCACATGAAAAACTAAATTAAATTGATTTTCTCTTTCTCTCACTGTCCCTCTCTCAATGGGAAAAAAATAAATAAAAGAAAAAAAAAAAAAACACTTTCAGCTTTACAGCAGGGATGTCTTGCTGGTGACCTGGGAGCTGTTCCCTGAGAAGGTAATATCAAGGAAGAGGGGCCTCTGCAGGAGAGAGGGAGCCTCACATGGGTACAAATCTAGCTTCAAGTTATAACACCGCCCCTTCCAGGAGGACGCAGAAAGTTCATCCAGCAAAGTCATGGCCTAGGACACCCTCCTGCTGCTCCTATACTCTCACCCTCTCTTTCAGTGGAACTGACCTCAGGCTAAGTTCTGGCCGCTCCTTCATCGCAGTAGCCTGGAATGGCCTTTTCTAACTGATTTTCTGTGGTGCAAATGTTCTTAGAATCTGGCCATGTTTCCACACCTGGGAAGTGTGGGATTGAGTCACACCCAGGTACACCTCCCATATTATGCATTAGGTCAGAGGGTCCAAACCTGTTAGACCCCATGAACAACATGGGACACTTGGTAAAAGTTCTGCCACTCCAGAGCCCACCGAACCTCAAGGACCAGTCTTCTTCCACTGTTGGCCCCGAGAGCTGCATTTCCACCACACCTTAGGATGACGTTTGCTTGTCCATTTGCTTGATAAGGCAAACTTGTGAAATTTAACTCCTCAAGCATTAGAGTACAGAGGAGATATACTTATATTAGCCAATTCTTCCAGCTCCAGTTCAAAGCAAAACTCGCCAGCCACATCCTCAGGAAATCCTTACAAACAACCAAAGATAATACTGCCCTCCTTTCTCATGCTGCGCATTTTGACCCCTTCAAAATTGGAAAAAAATACTTTAGCTTGCTGACAAAACTGTTTACAGTTTATTACCCACTCAGGGATACCAGCAAAGTTCAAAGAGATCAGAAGAAGAAAATAAAGTTTTTGGTCTGCAAAACGTTTTCCCCCATTAGAGTGAGACAGAGCAATGGCCGTTTCAACCAGTTCAGAGCTGTCCAAAATGAAAGAACTGTGTGTGACATCAAGGCAGCCAACTTGATCAGTGCTACAGAGTCTGCCCTCTAAGGGACATGGGTCCGGTGGCATCAAAGGGTTCCTAGCAGAGTATCATTCATTCTCAAGAAAGAAATCTTTACAACCATTGGTTACAGGAATCCTGTAGGTTCCCTCATTGTCCCACTTCCTGAACCAGAGGTGACCTTAAAAAAAGTCAACACAGAGTGACTGCTAGGGCTTGAATGTCCCTTTCAGGACTCACACTGAAACCTCATTGTCATTGTAGCAATGTTGAGAGGCTGAATATTTAAAAGGGCTTGAGACCATGAGGCCATTGCTCTCCTAAATGGACCAAGCCCATTATCTCAGCAGCACGTTGGTGGCTGCAGATGTGGACTCCTTTTGAAAGGAGGAGGAGCCCCAGTCTCTTACCAACATTTGCGCTTCTCCACCACGTGACACCCTCACCCTGTGAACTAGCAACAACAAGCCCTTACCAGGTGTGAGAACCCTGCTCTTGGACTTCTCAGCCTCCAATACTGTAAGAAATGAACCTCTGTTCTTTACAAATCATGGTGTCTCCAGCACTCAGTGCTACAGCAGAAATGGGCTGAGATAGTGGCCAGTCCCTGTTCCATGGTTTCACAGGAACACAGAGCAGATACTGCCATTGGTAAGACTCAGAGCATCCAGAAGACGCCGAAACGTGCTCCTGGTCAAGTCCACCAGGACAGCCATCCTCCTCCTCTCAGGCCAGTGGGCCCTGAACAGCTTCAGAATACACAGCTGTCCACCTGCCAGACTCCCTGGTTCTCAGCCACAGCACCCCTGGGGAGGGCAGGCCACCATCCTGGGGTTCTGGGAGCCTGGCCCCATCATCTTGTATGGGCATTGGCCATCCTCCCTCAAGTCACGCTGAGCTTCAGAATCGCACCATCAGAAGGAGAGGTAAAACCATACAGCATTTGTCTCCCAGCTAAAAAGTGTTGGCTTCTCTGCTGCACATCGACATGCGCCAAAACCAAAAAGAGGTTGAGGAGGTTTGGCATGTTTTGGAAGATTAATTTGTAATATTTAACATTTTGTATTTTTGAATAAGGCAAATTTTAACTTTTCAATAACACTTATAGATTTCAATTTTTGGATAAGATCTGTATTTTTGCTTATAAGGAATATATATTGAATTTGTTGTGATATATATGTATATATCATGAATCTTACATTACAGACAAATCAATGTTGAAAATCTGTCTCATTCCCACCCCTCCCTACCTTTAGTTCCCTTTAAAACACCAAGCGCCTCTGTCTCCCCAAACATCATAATGAGTTCATCTGGGTGTTTCTCTGGTCGCCAACTTTAGGAGATCCTGCATCTTCTGAATGTCCTTCCAGA